>VZTB01014997.1:82875-102802 GCA_013397245.1 Thryothorus ludovicianus | reverse complement strand
GAGAATTCGGAGGGAAGGGCGCCATACTTCCCATTCCAAGGGAAGTTCCTGCCTTCCTCAGCAAACACCCATCATTCAAACCAAGATGAAAAACAAGATGAATTTTGCTGGGGAAGGGGGGCACAGAACTGTGTCAGGAAAGAAGTCAGCATTTCAGTAACAGTTTATGGTTCCAACTACCAGAAATCAGTACTAGCTGCCACCTTAGTCAAACTAAAAAGCACCTAAATGGCAGCGGTCAGCTCATGTTATAAAGAGGCATTTCAAGTCTATGGGAACCAATCCAGTGCCTTTATAACGCTCAGACAACCTTTCCACAAGCAGAGGTAGCATGAAACTAAGAGTTTGAAGTGAGGCCCTGAGGGAACAAACAACATCTATTTCCACTCATCTTCTACTGGATAGCTATTTTGGAACTTAAAGGAAATGCCATGCCCCTGGCAGATTTTAATACTTTAGCTAGCAGATTTTCCCTTGCTTATGCTCTTTCCTTTAAAGCATAAATGAATCAAGTGCAGCTCCATTTAAAATACCACTTCTCATGAAATTCTAATCCCCATTTAATTTTACGTCTTACTGCATTACCTGCATTACCACAGAGAAGGGGAGAATGAGAAAAGGGAAGAAGAGATGCTTCAGTAACCAATACAGTCCCTAAACATATTCTCTGGAAATAGCCAAAGATTGCAAAATGACCAGGCCTTATGAAGACCCAGCAGCCTGTTATCATGTACTTATGTCCTGTCCTCATCAAGGGCTGTGCAGGCTAAATATTAAAATAGATTGAGAAAATTAAAACAACAAAATACCAGCTGTCAAATATTTACAGAAAATTAAAATTGTGAAATCAATAGCTAAATTAAAAAAACTACAACAGAGCTACACAATCTTCCTCTTGTAAAGGTTTGAGGAAGAACAGATACTCAGAACAATATAAGGCTGTATCATCAAAAGATGCCTCCAAAGTGTGAGAACTTAATGAGCAATGGTCTTGGATCTTCCTCTGTGTGCAGCTATGTTAAGGCCCACCAAAACCAAATAAGGGTAATGCTGGGCACTGCCCACACCCCATCCTTCCATGCCTGGAAATGCTCTGACTTCATTTTTCCTTCCAACCAGCAAAGGGACAAGTGGACACAACAGAAAACATGCTCTCAGATGTTGCTTTAAATTTTCATCAGTAAAGAAGCTGAAAGCATCAGATGATTCAAAAGAGGGAAGATATTTCCAGACATGTCTGGCACTGTGACACCTGCATGCTCATGCCACACTGCCTGGGCTGAAAAGCTCTGAAGGGGATCTTCCCCTGCTGTGGAAAAATGCAACCAGCTCAGGCTTCCAAGAGCTCAAACATTCAACACCAACAGCATCCAGCTTGGAAAGAAAACAAGTCAAAACTTAAGTAAGCTGAGTCTATAGTGTAAAAGATTCTTCTGCCACCTCAGTTCTGTACTTTTTAACTGAATTACTTTAGCAATATAGAATTCCAGGATAACAGACCTGTGTAAAATGTAAGGATCTAATATATCTAAGGGAAACCATTGCTCTGTAAACTGAGGGATATGGTTGAAGTATGTTAACAATGTTTCCACTGAAGTTAGGATTTGAAACACTCTCCACAGCTACAGACCAGGGTTCTCATTCATTGCCTGTATGAGTCCTTTCTGTCATTCTTATTTCAAAACCCATCAAAGCATGATCATAGGAAAAAAAGCTTATTTATTGATTCTTCTGGGTGAATACTGTAAATTTTGTTTAATGCTTCATAAAGACTCCAGTGAGAAGTTTGTTTTACTGACAAACCACAATCAGAATAAATTACACAATTTCACATGAGATTCAGTCCTGGACTTCAGGTAATGTAAGGCACAATGCAAAGTGCATAGTCATAGTCTGACTTACCTAGTACAATTCTCCCATCTCCAGAGCCAGCAAATATCAGTGATTAGCAGCACAGAATGACAGTATGGTTTGGCTTGGAAGAGACCTTCAAATCTCTCCTCTTTTGTCCTTTCTTGTCCTATCTCTATTGGCCCATATAAAAAAAATATCTCTTTTTCATAAGCCCCTTTAGGCACTGGAAGGGGCTCTGAGGTCTCCCTGGAGCCTTCTCTTGTGCAGGTGAGCACCCTCAGCTCTGCCAGCCTGGCTCCAGAGCAGAGGGGCTCCAGCCCTCGGAGCATCTCCATGACCTACTCTGGACTCCCTCCAACAACTCCACATCCCCAGACCTGGACACAGTACTCCAGGTATTCACACGAGAGGGGGAAAATCCTTCACCTGCTGCCCACTGCTTTCTTGATTCAGCCCAGGATATGGTTGACTTTCTGGGCTGCATCTGCATATTGTTGGCTTTTATTCCATCCCAAGTCTTTCTCCAAAGGGCTTCTCTCAGAAGTTCTTCCTGTCTCACCATCATAAAGCTCTTTCTTAAAAATATATTTAAGTCACAGGAAACACTTGAATACCCTAGAAAAAACATACAAAACTAAGCAAAATGTTGGATTAAGACAGTAACAGATGGAGTAAGAACTAAAGAACACAAATTCTTTAGCTAGGCTGTGAGAGGACCGACAGGGAGGTAAAGACTCTTCGGCCCAATTCCACCTGGCTTCTGTTTGCTGCTTTTCACAAGACCTCAAAGCACTTTCTAAAGAAAGTCAGTATCAATATCAGGTTTTGTTGCATCTCATCTTTATAGGACAGAACACAAAAGCAGATATCCACTCTGGCCTCACACAGCCCTGACAGGTCCTATCATTCACTGCTCTTCCGGTAAGTTCTCTGGGAGAATAAACAGTTTGTAACAGTTAAAGAATATTTTTAAAGTATGCTGAGGACAAAGGGAGCTCAGCCTTCAGCAATGTATGAGATTTTGCTTTCAAGCAAACATTTGGCATTTTTCACAGCACAAAACAATAGAAACAAACCCACCAGGTACTGCCTGCACACTCACTGCAGTGAGAGAGCAGCGAGGAGAGGAAAGCACAGCCCCACAGGACAGCAGGATCACGGTACCCTGCCAGTTTCATCCACAGACCAATTCAAGCAATAGCAGAAAAGCTGGCAAAGGAAATAATGACCTGAATAATAAGATTCAGTCCTGGAGAGAGTGAATATGAATATGAATAAGACTTTTGTAGCATAACTGTGGATCTACACCTAATTTGGTCTGACACGGTGCAAAGGTCTCCAGCAGGATCTCACTTCCAGTAACCAGAGTCTCCAGCAGTAGTTCCAGGAGGTTTCTGCAAACAACTGCTGCTTGAGCTTCTGTCCCAGAGAACACTTGGAAGATTTGTAAGAAAACTGTCTGAAACCAGGACTTGACTGTCAGGGGCAACAGAGAACGCACGACATCCTGGGAAAGACAGGATCTCTTCTTTCAATAAGGACAACTTCTGTTTTCCTGAGTCCAAGGCTTTATTGTCAAGTTAATGCTTGGAGATACAGTCTGCAGGCCCTGTTCTGGCAGAAATAATTTGCTAAGTTACCATTTTTTTTCCTGCTGACATATATCAGTAAATAAACAACATAGAGGGTTTTGAACAAGGAGTGAGAGTAAAAGCTGCTCAAAGAACAGAAAATAATCATAAATGACCCTCTGATCTTCAAAGCTCTTGGGGATCAAGAGGGGGAACAACAGACAAAGTATCAGAGATCCAGTGGTCACAGCACAACGTCTCCACTCAGTGCCAAGATTCAAATCTCACTGGAAGGTTAACAGCTAAAAAGCCTTCTCCACTGGGCTATGACAGTGTGCCCCTTTGCCAGGCTGAGTCTCCTTTGTTATTCCAGTGCATTATCACAGACAAGACCTCAGACTCCAGTATTGTCCATCTTAGTCCAAATCTCAAGTGTTTACTATTATTCTTGATGCAGAATATCTCAAGACAGAATCCCAGTCTGTTTGGCCCCACTGATGCACCTTCTCCCACTGAGCCTCTCTGCTGAACAGCCCTTCCTTCCTCACCACATTCCCTGTGGGGATGGGAAGCTGCACAGATGATGGAGGCTGCTAAGGAAGGTGAGCTGACACACAGCTCAGATCCAATGTCCTTGGGGCACACACTATCTGTAAACCTCAGCAGGATCCTGTTCCATAATTACACACATCTGATCTTGTGACAGTAAGAGAGATATCAAATTGGAACATAACAATATGATGATTAAGATTCAGGTGTGGTACAAGTCACAGTAGTAAGGCCGTGAAGAACGTCACACCAGGGGTATTTTAGATGGATGAAGTAATTTGTTTTCACATATCTGTACAATTAAAATTTTCTTAAGTAGTAACACAAAAACATAATTAAGTGCTTCTGTGTTAAAACACATCCTATTTTTCCCTCTAAGTTGTTTCTAAAACCACTTACACAGAGCTTCATAAAGGCCTGCTGAAGACATCAACCAAGCTCCCTAATGCAGAATCACTGATTTCTCTGGGCATCAAGAATACATTTATACCTCAAAGGACTGAATAAATTCAAGAGAGGGAAGCTACCATTCATTTGTTTGCCAGCAAGTTCTTTGCCTTTTTGCTTCACTGCTAAAAGCAGCAGTTCCATGAATTGCAGAATGATCTTCTGACGTACAAAGCAGTCAAATCCTATCACATCAAATTGCCCAAAGAGCATTTTGCACCATAAACTGCAATTTCTCCCATGGATTTAGGTGCTGTTGCCTGTGAGTGTGTAGTCATGAGTCTGGTCCATGATGGAGCAGAGACAAGAGTGACAGGAATGTGTATGCACTGCTGTCTCCTGCTGATCTGGTACAATGATGTGAATATTTTGGGAATGTGAATTTTAAATTTCTGTCTTCCCTGTAACTATATTCCCCTGGTTAACCTCAACAGAGGATTTGGATGCCCAGCAGGCACTTGGAGAAATTGTCAGTGTACTCTAGCAGCTGAAGCATGATCCAGGGTCACTCCCCAAGGTGTTCCTCCAGTGATGGGGGAACTGCAGAGAGAGGTGAACAGGTTCTGAGCCAGGGAGCTGCCTGCAGGCTGAGCCACGTCACTGAAGCTGCCTGGAATGGAAGAGGAGCAGTGACCCACCTGAAGGAACTAAGACATTATTAAGATGAGAAGACTGACTGCTTGGATTTTTTTGCTGTTCAATTGCTCAGCAACAAGTGAAGCAGGGAAGAGGTGAACACTCTTGGAAAGACAGGGCAAGGAAGATTTAAGAAAGAAGTGCTAACAGATCCCCTATTTTGGGCCTAGTTTTAAAGTGGAAGGCAGTTTTAATGCAAACACTGGGCTGCTTGTTCTTTCCATGTAAGTTCTTGACTTAATTGCCTAATTTTTGTTGAATGTCAGAATTGCAGATTTCAAAGGTACTAAATTCAAACAAGGTTCACTAAAATGGGTGCTAGATAGAAGAGGAAAGTCTGCTTGCTAAAGCTGTGGGGAAAAGGCCATTATGTGAGCACAAACCTTACTAGATAGCAAAGAATCACAGGATAAATTAGGTTGGAAAAGAACTTTGAGATGACCAAGTCCAACCCCTAACACCTCCTCATCAACTAAACCATGGTACCAAGTGCCATGTCCAGGCTCTTTTTAAACTCATCCAGGGACAGTGACTCCATCACCTCCCTGGGCAGACCATTCCAGCACCCAATCATTCTTTCAGTGAAGAATTTTTTCCAGATGTCTAAGCTAAGCTTCCCCTGCAGCAGCTTAAGACTGAGTCCTCTTGTTCTGTCAGTGGTTGCTTGGGAGAAGAGACCAACCCCAGATGAGCACAGCCACCCTTCAGGGAGCTGTAGAGAGTGACAAGGTCACCCCTGAGTCTCCTTTTCTCCAGGCTGAACAGCCCCAGCTCCCTCAGCCATTCCTCACAGGGTTTGTGTTCCAGCCCCTCCCCAGCCTCGTTGCCTCCTCTGGACACTCTCCAGCCCCTCAATGTCCTTCCCAAACTGAGGGGCCAGAACTGGACACTGCACTCGAGGTGTGACCCCACCAGTGCCGAGTCCAGGGCAAGAATGACCTCCCTGCTCCTGCTGGCCACACCATTGCTGCTCCAGGCCAGGGCCAGTGGTGTTCTTGGCCACCAGAGCACACTGCTGGCTCATGTTTAGCTGGGTGTTGACCAGCACCCCCAGGTCCCTTCCTGCCTGGCACTCTGTCCCCAGCCTGTGGCACTGCAGGAGTTGTTCTGGTCAAAGTGAGGGACTTGGCATTCAGACTTGTTAAACTTCATGGTGTTGGACTGAGCCCAGCCTGTCAAGAATCCACAAGAGGCATGTCCCAACTACAGGAAACCTCAGAGCTCCTGCCATGCTAGACTCCAGAGAATCTCAGCACAAGAGAAAGCAAGAACAAACCAGCTTTACTAGTTTGGCTGCTCATTTTCAACAGAGAAGTACAGACTGGGCAGGCTTTGTGAGCCAGAATCCTGCCTAGTTTAGACATCCCACATAAAGCCATGGTGTTTCTTTATATTAATTGTCTGAAGAGGCTGAAAAACCCAACAGTGAGTGTCACCAGCCAAGGGAAGAGCACATGGATGGCCATACTGGTGGGAGAGAGCTGTTACAGAGCATGAGTTGGGGACCACCCAAGAAGGGAACCAGACCTGACCCAAACACAGCACCCACATATCAGGAGCCCAGATGCCCATGTGAGAAAGAGACTGGCATGACTGAGGGGCATCTCTGGCAAAGGACACGGCTTGGTCAATCCTCCTGCCCTGCCAGGCCACAGCAGGCCTTGCTTTGCTCCCAGAGCTCCTCTTTCATTCTGGAAAAAACTCTCCTCTGCTGAGAACCAGAGGCACTCAAGGCCAGCTCTATGATTTTGGAGGAAAGAAAGCAAGCCTGGCTTTGAGCTTTTGAAGGCTGAGGACTGCCAAACTTTCATTAAAGCAGTCCTAAAGTTTTCAGTTACTTCAACATCTGCCTGTATAAATAGAATATTTTTCTCAAAGTCAACAGTGGTCTGTTTTTATCTTCACTATCCTTTGATGTCTTTGCCCAGAGGGCTGGAAATGCTACTTAGCAGCATCACAACAAAAGCGTAGCAGGATCTTCTGCATCAATAGCTGATGACTCAGGAATCTGATATAATTCAGCCTTCACTTTTGGCTGTTTCTGTTAACCTGGATTTTCACCACACTGCAAAACCTGTACAGAATGCTCAGTATCTTCTCCTAGGAAATGGCCATCTGTTAGCCCTGACACAGCTGAACTAATTTCAGGTTGCAGCACTGTGGATTAGCTGTAAGGCACCAAGCAAACAAGGCTTGAGGAGAACCTCCCAGAAATCAGACTGGGGGATGGTACATCTTAGTCACTGATGTGAGGGGAAAATCAACGCAGAGCTGCTGCTTCTGCCTCACTGGTGGCAGGACTTTTCCACCATTACTTGCCAATCATGAGCCCAACTTTCAAAGGTAGGCAGGGTTGATTACTGTGAGGTTTCCCTTGCTTCAAGAGAAGTGGAAAAGGAATTAGGCACTCCAGTGCCTCTCAAAACCCTTATGGGTAACCAAAATGAACTGAGCTCCTTCACACCTGGGTGCCAAGTGTCACCCTGTGAGTGTGGGAAACTCCTGCTTTCCATCAAAGTGCTGCTGTACTACGGGATCTCCTCCTCAGTAAGATGAGAAGGGACTTTACTGGAGCTCTTATAATTTCTAGACCCAGTGAATCACTGAGCAGAGGCAGTAGGTGAGGGAAACTTCATCTAAGCAATCCTTGCTTTCATGAAAGTTAAATACATTAGATAAACTGTGAGTAAACCACAGATCATTTATGTTGAGTTAATCTCATTAGGCACAGCTCTTTTCTAAGCTGGTAGGAAGCAGAAGACACAATAAGTGAGATCAAAATGAGCTCATGGTGCTAAACACTTTCATGTTACACATGGAATGTCATCCTGCACTGATTTGTGCTATGGTTTCTTCTTCATTCCTCTGTATTGGTTTCTGATATATTCAAGATGGACTAAAAGAACATGTTAAATATGAGTTATGAAGCTGACTAACAGTTTTTTCTTTAATTTATTTAAAGACATGACTGAATCTAGTACTGTTAGTTTTCCCTCAGCACTCATGTTCATCATGAGCAATTCCACTCCAGAGAAGGTAAGACAGGTAAGGAAAATTTCACTCATCTTCCTAAGAAAAGCATTTACTTCTATCTTAGATAAACACTATTTACAACCTTCTATGTAAATTCACATCTGCACCACTAAAAAGATCAAACTAACGCAAGACACAGAATTTTTCTGCTTTTACTAGTCTTGCAACCTTTGTATGCAATCAGCCATTTAGCAAAACCCAGATTCCCAAGAAAGGCAGTATTGCAAAGTCAAACCTTGAGGAATTACATGTACAATTGATCATGAGGAATCAGCCAAATCAGTCTCACTGCTTTATCCTGTTACTCTGCTGGCTTTGGAGAGGACAGAATTTCCACAGCTTACGGCACACAAAGACTTTTTTTCTAAGGTATTTGTATAGAGAAACCCCACAATAAAAGGAGACACCAGAGACAACGAACCTCAAAGAAGAGAAAATGTTTTTGCTTAGTAAGGGACACGTTTCACCCCTTGGATCACACAGGTGCTGTAAGACCAATCTGCTTTGTCAACAGAGGCCAGCATTCCCTTTTCCTACCCAATGCAACAACTCACATTTATTTCAGGTTTCACTTACAGTAGTTTTATCTTTAAAGCTGTGCACCTCAGAGAAAAATAGTCTCACAGCAGTGCCACCAATACTAGTCCTCCAAAGACAGGTTTTGAGGGCTAAAAGATGTTGTCCTGACTAATCTCTGTCCTACACACCCTCAGATTTTGACATCAAGCCCAGAACTTACATATAAAGCAGAATCTCAAGTGTGGGAAAGCAACTGCCCATACAGGTGCTGAGTTCTCTGGAACAAAGTCCTGTGGCTTTAGCAAGGAAAGAAAGGTCAAAAAAGATATTCTTTCATTTTAAGATGCTTTAGTGTGTGAGAGAGCTCTTGTTCTCAAGAGGTAAATGTGAAGGGCAGCCTTGTTCCCTTGGGAAAAGGTCAGCTCCTCACTCTAACACCCCACAAAATAAGAATGCAGTGCTTGCTCCTGCATTTCTACCTGGTTTTATGTCTATGACTGGAAAGGCTTTTGTCTCTCAAGCACAGGAACAGGCAAATTTCTACATTCAATTTCTGCCAAGATAAAAACAGCATGTCTGAGGAAGCTGGAGTGAAAACTAAAACAGCCACAGGAGTAGAAGTGTGTGTGTAGGTGCTCATGGTCATTCAAACTGCCAGGACAAGCCCGAATCTTTACCTGCAGGTAATGGAAGAAATCTGATGGAAATGGCTGCACTGGGGCTTGGGACTCCACGATGCAGCTCATGGCTTCAGCATGCATTCAATGCAGTATTTTGGACTGTCTGCCATCCATTTTTTCCAGTGGAAAATCCAAGTACAAAAAAAAACAACCACATCAACATCTCAGGTACCTCTGAACTTACCAGCTGTGGGGAAGCACTGTAAATTCACAGGCAAGTCTTTTACCCAGCATCAGTAAATGAGCCAAATTATTTTATTTTTCAGATTATAATTAATAATATCACCAATAGAAGTAACAAAGCACTAAAATCATGGCAAAAATCCAGAAAACATAAAATACACACAATTTGCAGTAACACATTATTGGTTCTGCTGCTACTGCTACAACTCAGGTAGTATTTTCTGACAACCTATCTATTCGAGACTTTCATTTAGCTCTCATGAAGTTTTCAGTCATCCTTAAAGTTCAATAAAATGAAGTGCACTGAAGGCAAGACATAGAGAAAGTGATAAGGACAGAAGTGTTCAACAGTTCAATATAGAGCTGCAGATGTACATGCTCTAAATATTCACAAACCTGTCCCTCAAGATGCAACTTCTTTGTGTTCATCTGCCATTTAACTGGAAGCAGTAGAATACTTAATTTCAAACACAAGCAGTTGTCAGTGCATATTAATGACTATTAGCACTCACAGCATGCTACAGCACTGTCAGGGCAGCTTGCTGACTTCCATGATTTGGGAGCAGAGGTAGGGTGGGTTTGTGCACAGATTATTCAGCTGTCCAAGGAGAAAGAACAAACAACCCATTATGTCCATCTGAGGAAAAAAAACACTCTGCTGTGGCAAAGACAAATCAGTTTTTAGTGATGCTGCGGGGACAACTGGTGATTACAAATGTTGGATTCTGGCTTCAATTTGTGGGGTGGGAAGATCAAACATGCTCTGCCATTTACTAAACTTTGCACTAAGCTCTGCTTCTCTCTGCCTCACTCTTTTATCAAAAGAATGAAGCCACTTATCAGATATTTCCAGCCATGCTTCAAATATTATTATCAGCTTAAATAATACCAATTGCCTCAGCAGCTAGAAAAAGAAATAAAAGGTGAGACACAGGTCAGAAGCCCACAGTTTGGACCAAATACTGTCACCAGCTTAACTCCTGTCACAAACACAAAGGCAAGATTACACATGTCATATTTTGGGCATGAGACAATTTCAACACACAGAGAAGAAGCAAGAGAAGCATAGCCTTGGTGTATTATTAAACAAGAACCAAGTACAAAGATATACAGTTAATCACAGAGACTGCTAGCATTTTATTCACATCCCCTTGTGTGTTCAGACAGCTTCCATCCTGTCCCAACAACTCAGAAATTGCTGGCACAGAAGTGAGGAAGCAGCAGTGAAAGCAATGTTCCCCACTACGCTGCAGCAATTTGCTGTTGTGCCATGCCATCAGATTTGTATGGTTTTCTGATTATCAAATGACTGCCTTGATACTGATGTATCTAAAAACAGATGAAGTTTTTATGTAATCACATGCCATTTAAAAAAAGAAAAAAAGCCCTTTTTAAATGAAGCAGCTCAGCTAGACTTCACAGGTGTGGAGAAGGGTCCTGAAGCATTACTCCACAACTCAAAATCAGGATGCCAATTTCTGTGTGTATGTGGAGAAAATTGCTTCTTGTTTGTGTTCAACTAGAATCGAGTCTGGTTCAACAGCCCTAATTCTTACCTCATACCAGAAAAGAAAAGTTTACTGAAAGGGCAAGGAGGGGAGAGAGCAAATGCTAATATGTCCCCATGGAACAATTAACCCATTCCTGTGCTTGAACACCCATGAACATTTTCACAGTCACAGCTCTGCTTTTATCATTTACCAAATAATTCCCAGAGGGAATATTCAATTAGGAGTGAAGATTCTGGAAAAGTGTGTGAAGATATTTTTTTCTTTTAAATGACCTGAAGGTCTATGAAGGGGATGAATCTCTTGAGGGAAGGAACAGATCTGCATGAGCTGAAGTATTTCCCTAGGTAAGGAAAGATTGATGTGCAGGACGAGTCACAGCTGGATGTGCTGAAAAAACCCTGCACAGAGAGTTATGCACTTGCATTCAAAAAGCAGAGCAATGGGCAAAAAAAACAAACAGGAAGGGTAGAAGAGATTATGGCAGTAGATGCAGTAAGCATTTACAAGTATATTCAGTTATGGCTTTTAAATTTAACTATTGCATTTTTAAAGAGAAATTGTAGTGCTCTATTGTACCTCAGTGTAGTGCCAGACTTAGCCTCCACACTGACAATCATTGTCTTGTGCTCCCAATACATCCAATTGTTCACCACTCAGCTTTCAAAAGAAGAGGAAAATAAGGCCTATATTGTGGCATTTCTAAAGACACTGCTGCTTCAGAACACCTATTATATGATCAAGTGCTCACCTATCCACTTTCTCCCTCAGACACACCAGGAGCAGGCAGTGCTCTCTAAAACTCCAGGTTTCCTCCTAACCCCATCTTGCTCCTATTTGACACTGTGCTGGCACACGTGACAGTCCCAGCAGGGCAGAACCAAAGCAGTCTCCAGGTTAAAAAAACATTACTTTTTACAGAGAGAAAGTTTCACTGCCCTGCATGATCAGAACTGCCCCACTCCTGGATGACAACATGTTTTCTGCAGATCTGTGCTCTAGGTGAATTCAGCAGGAAAGTCCTGTCTGGCACAAGGGACCAAAAGTTGGGAGTCACTCCCCGTTCCCTACTGCAAACTCAATCAGAACAGTTCCTGCAGGATAACAAAAAAGAAAGAATACATTCTTAGTAACTTTACTGTGCATATGGAGAACAAGAATTTTGTTACAAATGAGAAGAGGATTAGGCCATTGTGGAGGTGGGATGTTGTATTTTAGGAATGGTATTCCCCAATTTAGTGTTCCCACTGAAACACTCCAAACCATGCACTGCTTGCTCACACCTCCTCCCCAACTCTGCAGGGGGCTGTAGGGAAGAACTGGAGGCACAAAAGTTAAAGATTAAGGGCTAAGAAAAGAAACTTGACTAAAACAGTAGTGAAGTAAGGAAATGAACAATAACAGCAACAATATTAATAACAGGGTACAAGGGAGGTGAACTCTTCACCTGCAATTTGGTCACCACACAGAGCCCAGCAATACCTGACTGCTGCCAGACCCCCAGAGCCCCTCTTCCACCTCCCCAGAAATGGTGAGAGGGTGTTAGAACAACCTCCAGGTGCTCACCATGCCTCCTCCTCCCCACTGCAAAAATTAACCCTGTCCTAGCCAGAACTGGGATACGGGTGTAAATCAGAAGCAAAAGCTTGTGATTCACTGGGCTGGAACAATCCCATCAAATAAGATCAATGCAACACCAAGCTGCCAGCCAGCTCACTCCAGTCCCAAGCATCAAATCACCACGAGTGATTTAACACCTCTGCGAGTTTACACTGGCTGATTTGCTACTCTGAGAGCAGCTATGAAGAAAGAGGTAATTTCCCATAACATTTATGGATATCATGAACTTCTTCCTCTCTCCATCCTGCTTAATTTGTTGCTATTTATTTATATTCCTTTGCCAGGGAAATTCAGGCCAGTATTTTCAACTTCACTGCTGAAAGGCAGTCATCTACATCTGCTTGCAAGTCCTTCAGCAGCTTCCAAACTGCTGAGCTAATGGTAATTCCTGTTGCAAGCAGCTGGAGCTGCAATGGCTCAGCACCTCTGTAGAGGACAACCTACTCAGTGTTTCAGTGCTAACTCAGTGGTAATTTGAACATTCTCGTGTTAGAATTTTATTCCTGATTTCAAACATTCCAGCAGATAAAGCCACACAGCACAAAGCTACTGCAACCCAGCCGTGGGTGGTCAGGTATCCCCCTGGTTATCAATGTTCCCAAATAATCCTGTGCATAGAATGGAACAGAGGAGCAGCTTCACTGTGATCATGTTCCTGGCCTCCCTGGGCTCATCACAGACATGATTTAACTGTGGCATTATTCTAAACAACAGATCTCCCTACAACTGACAGGGAGATCTGCCTTTACAGAGGAAAAGGCTGATTACCAAGCCCTTCCCTCCACCTCCAATCATCTCCGAGTATTTAATTCATTTTTTCCCTATATCTCAGATGTGGAAATCAAGCCTAAGTTGTTAAATAGGCAGAACTTCAAGGTATTTCATACCCTCCTCAAAAATTCCTCTGCTCTGCACAGACCCAGAAGACAGTTTTGCTAGTGTCCTTAAAGCAGTAGCCTCAAATAAAACACATTCCTAAAGTCCACCTCACTTGGAGGATTTTGGTGCAGCTACAGCAGACACACAACAGTTGGACCTCTTGAAGTGACAAGAATCTGTGGAGCCTGTAGCATCTCCAAGCCTGAAATACAAGGTGTTAATATGGTCATCAGAACTGAAATGCCTTATTCTCTGAACTGCCCTTGATGCACTTAACCCCTACAAGACTCAAGGAAGAGACTTCATGTTTTATAGATCAAAATTGAGAATTCAAAGCTGCCTGCAGTATTATGCTAGGTTTTCTTGTGTGATCTTAGGCCAGTCTCTGCTCTGTGAGCTCCCTTTCACATCTGCCTCAGAAAAAGAGTCTGAGAAAGACTGGAATTATGACACTGCCAAAAAGCACAGGAGCTCTGGTGAAAACTGAACAGGCTGAACCTTGTCAAGGATGGGTTCAACAAAGTGGAGCACAATCACTAGGAAACAATCAGAAGATGCTGAAGCTGAATTAAAAGAAAAGGCAGAGAGCCCACACTGCAGAGAAGCATGTATGTCCTGCTGGGCTCAGCCCATGCTAACAGCCTGTTCTTTTCCAGTGAGGAACTGCAGAAATGCCAGACTGCGAGGAAAGCAGCAACAACCAATTCAGTCAAACCAGAGAATAATTCTTATAATCACTCAAAAATCCAACTTATTCAAAAAAACCTCACATGGTAACACAGTAACCCTTCCCCCAAGCCTGCAACTCAGACTGTGGAGCAGAACTGAACCCATCGACAGTGTTCATCCTTCTGCCCTCCCCACTTGCAAGGGGCCCGAGTGAAAACTGAGCACCTCAAGCCCATTAGTGAAAGAATTAAAGCAAGAGCCCAGTTCTCTACAAGCAGGTCCTTCCCCACATGCTCACCTTTCACAGCTAAAGCCACTGCTTTAAGGAACAAGACTGCGAAAAGCATGAAAATCCAGGTTAGGCACTATCATGCATAGAAAAAAGAGTGGCTGCGTTTCCATGGGGACAGCGGCGGCAGAGCAGGCAGCGTGCACAAGGAGCACTCCGCGTCCTGGGCAGCACCAGAGCCACCAGCCCCAAAATCCGGGACAGCCACACAGCGACACACGCCACATCCCCAGTCAGGCTGCAATGCCGAGACAGTATTTTCCGCAGAGCAGGAGCTGGTGGAGAAGGTTCCTGCTAGTTCATGTCTTCAGATCAGACAAGCAATGCTTTAACTCCTCCCCGGATTTGCTGCTTATAGAAATCCCGGTGGAGGAGGCCCTGCCACATCCAAGGAGCACAAGTCCCCTGACTCCTCCCTCTCAGTTTCGGAGTGCCAGGAAGCATCCCTGGGCCTCACAAGTTACATGTGAGGAAGGAAGGCAAATCACGGGGGCTGACGGGGGGACACAGTGCAGGGTCTTGTGGCACACATGGAGGAGAGCCCAGGGCTGTGCAGGAGAGGGGGATGGAGCAGGGGACTGAGCGCTCTTTGCAGAGGACTCTGCCTTGCAAAGCACTGTTTTTTGGCTAAGCCCTCCACACTAATCTGGGGACCGACCCCAGATCAAGCTGACACATAAAGCACCAGCAGGCAAGCCTACAGAGCTGAAAAGTCCTAAAGTGAGAAAAAGCAAGCGAGTTTCTTGCTGACCATGAAGCATGACAGGGCTGCAAGGCAGCAGCAGCCATCTCCCAGCAACAGCCAGAGTGGCAGGAGCATCCCCTGAGCAGTCATTAAAACCTTCTGTGCTACATTAGACCTCAGGTGTCAATTTATGCTCAGAAGTAGAATAAAGGACTGCAGTAAAATTAATAAAAATATAAAACCTTTCTACCAACTGAAAAACTTACTTGCACGTGCTTATGTCAATAAAAAAAAAAAAAAGCAGCATGGGGTGGGGATTGGGGGCTGGCACCTTGCACAGCTGCACAGTTGTGCTAATTCCTTTATGAAAGTGAGCGAGCCATTTACAGGCAACCCAAATGCACAGAGACACAGCAAAAGCATGAAGCTACAGAGGGCTTGATGAAATTAAACTCCCCAATGAATTTCAATTCTATTCCTTCAATAGCTTAATAAACGGCAAGCTTAAACTACCGGGAAAAACAAAGTCATTTGACTGGTCATTGAAGTACATTTCTATGGCTTATGTAATTATAACCCCATGGCAAAGCTGCCCCATTTTAAGTACTGTTTAAAAAAAGGAAAGAAATTAAAAACAGACCAATTACTGCATGCCAGCCCAAAGATTTCAGTACAAAGCTCAGTGCTGGCAAATACCCTGCAATCACCAGAGCAGGGAATAATTTGTGTCTGTTGTTGCCAGGGAAAAATGGGGCTCCAAATGCAGACACCTCGCCCTCCCTCCCCCTTCCCAGCAACAATGCAGCATCATGCACCAGCCCTTTCAGCAGCCTGTTTCCCATCACTTCCTGACACTCAGCAATTCAGGACATGCACTGTCTGCTAACGCCTTCTACAAATAGATCTTCACATCTCCCTGAAGCAAACAGGTGTAAATTGTTCTTAACTTCATCACTTTCATCTTCCCACATGAAAACAGGTGTAAAACCTACTTCCAGAGACCAGCTCAGAGTCAGGTTTAACATTATTCTAGCTGCCACATCTGAGCTCAACTCAGGCATCCACCCCCCCACTGTACATCTGTTCCACAGAGTACAATGCTCCCAACCATGATGCTGCACTCCTGCCACTAGAAATGGAAATGGGGAGCAGCTATCAAGTAAATTCAAGAGCTCCTGAATGGACAGTGACCTGTGGAAACAGAGCAATGAGACTTTACTTTTTTGTTCATTTAAAAAACAAAGCAGGCTTTACTGCAGAATTGGGAGAGATAAATTGTTACAAGAATTCTGAAATTTATAGCCAAAGGTCCAAAAGAACATTTAATCTCTTTTACTGCCAGTATCACACTGGAGCTGGGTCTCAGGAGATGGAGGATGAAGGATTCTCGACAAGAAAATTTCTCAAGACCATTTTCTGATGCTCTCCCACACTGGGCACCCAGCAGGTTCCTAAAACCTGTGTGCAACCAGCACATCCAGAATTCCTCAGAAACGGATGTGGGAAAACTATGAAACACATATTGACACACAACAGGCAATTCAGGATCAGGAATCAGGACAGTATCACCTCATCAGGTAACCAATTTTTTTTAATTTTTTTTTTTTGTGTGCACTTTCAGGCTGTTATCTAGTAGGTAACTCCAAACAACCAATAACCTTTTGGTCAACTGAAGGCAAAGGCCAGCTCTACCCCAGCTGGCAAGAGGCTTTGCTGACACATAGCCAAGGCACCAGGCGGGTGTCAGCTGCAGAGCCAGCACTCACCACTCTCCTTCTCAGACTACAGCTGCTGAGCAGTAAATATCAGCATAATTAGAAAGAAGGGGAAAACACACAAGTAAATATAACCGAGCAGGAACGTCAGCAACACTGCAAGAACTCTGTCCCAAAGGCAGCTGCCTTCTTGGCTTGCTATTGATGCTCCAAGACTGGAGGATTACATCCTGGCAAACTGGGAGAAGAGCCCCACATGTGTACAAAGCCATGACTGTACCACTAGCAATCTTCTTATCTAGACAGGCTCAGCAGGAAAGGGTAAGGACAGAAGCACATTTATCCTCCTTTGCAGATAGGAAAAGGAGTCAGAGAAATTTAGGCAAAAAAATACCACTATTTGTCTTCAAGAAGATTTTTCACTGCCTAAAGAAGGGCTGTTACTCTTAAAATCTGTGAAGCAGCTGTGGCAGTACTGAAACTACACTGCAGAAACCAAGCCTCAGCTCAAAGACTAACCCAAGCCCTCCCTTTACAACCTACTTGTGAGTCCTTGTTTATAGCCCAAAGACAAAGCCCAGCTGTTGCCACCATAATTTCTCCATTCAGTCCACACAAGTTCCTTGTGCCAAGGTGGCTGCTCCCTCCAGGAAGGCTACACAGACACCTCCAATCTCTATCAGGTAACCAATTTCACTGTGCACATCTACTTCTGTGGAAGTAAAAATTTAAAGAGAGAAAACGGGAGTCCAAGTTCCCATCCCAGGGGATGCTAGAAGTGTCTCACTTATTGCTGGTGGACAGAGAGCAGCAGCAGAGCCCAGCACCACTCCCCAGGCTGCTGCTGGGAGCAGAGGGGATGCTGCACTCCAGACTATGCCAGGGACTCTGCCTCCTGTGCTGAAAGAAAGCACGGGCATGACAGAGCCACAGGCATCTCAGCGATGCCTTTCCACCTCCAAATCAGTATTTAAAGCTACAATGGGAGAAAATGGCTACTTTTGGGTACAAAATTATTTAATTATGACAATAAATCCCAGCTGAGCCACAGAGAAGACACACAAAGAAGGCAATTTTTCCTACCTGTGTAGTGACTGAACCATGTAATTCTCACTCCTCCCCCCACAGATATGTTGTTACATATTTAAGCAGTGTTGCTACAGTCAGTGATTATGTCTCAAATACAGTATTTGTTTTTACTGGGGCACCTCTAGAAGCTGCACTCTGATAGGAACACCACAAAGTACTCAGTGATTCCATGCACACAGGCTGTTTTCCCTTGCACAGCCTGCAGGCCCTGTGGTGCAGCAGATCAGATGCTTTGAAGGACTGTGCATCAAACATAACTGCAATAGACTGCTTGGTGTGGGAAACAGATAACACCATGGCAAAGGGAAGGGATCACTTCTTAATATTACCTAGGTGCCACTCAGCCAGTTAAAGACTTCCCAGTGTCATCTGTGGTGTATCTGTCTGCTTGCACTTCACATCACCCCACTGTCCCCAGTAATAAATACAACAGCACAGTAACTCAAGTTTTCTTGCAATCTGATCTATAAAAAAAGCAGCTAGCTTCCTTTCCCTCTCCCAACATTACCCTGGGTTTCCTGATACTCTTGGAAATCTTACACAGTTTTTATCAAGCAAGTTGGCACTAGGTGGCTATAAACACCAGCTCTAACCATACCTCTCAAAATATTAATGTCAACATCTCTCACTGTCCTAGGGTGACTTTATGATGCTTATATCCCCAGTCATCTGTTCTGTTTATGCTGGATATTAAGTTCTGCACTTTTAAGAGTGATTCCAAGAGTGAAGGGAGGGAAAAGAAGTGCACAGTTTGTTTTCAGAAACTGCACTTGCTTCACCGCATTCCTTCTCATGGACTGTATTGTCTGCAGCGTGGACAGTGGGAAAGAGCTCTCCTTTGCTTTTAGTTTGGTTTTTTGTTTTTTTTAGTTCGCTGAGGCAGATAAGTTCCCCCAACTGTGGCTTTTCTTTTTCTGATCGGCCTTGCTCTGGACCTTAAACCCAGAAGAACACTGGAGCTCACAGCTGTGGCCCAGGACGTGGCATTTTCCAGTGTCAGAGGGACAGAAAAGAGACTGAGCAAACCCAGTTACACCCCACAAAGACTTTCTGAATTTGTCATCTCTTCAGAACAGCAAGAGCTTTTATTGTTTAATATTATTCATTTTTTATGCTTGTGAAATAAACTTTTTTTTTCCACTTTTCTCCAAGGAAATCTTTCCCCAAACCGGTAGGGGGAAGGGCCGTTTGAATCTGCTTTCTACAGGGACCCCTGTGGAAGTTTCCTCCCAAATTTGCTCTAAACCAGGACACTCACCTATCCTTCAGCTGCCCTGCAAAACAAATCATGAACAAGCTTTCTTTAGCTTCTTTGGAGTTTTTGGGAGCTACTAACCATAAATTTAAGATACCACCTAGTTATATATTCTGCTTAAGTGTCTTTGGCTCCCATGGAGGGAGAGGGATTACATTCAGTAGCCCCTCAATGCAGCATCATCAAACAAGGGTAGAGTTCCCACTTGCAAGCAAAATAGGAGCAGGCCAACATGGAAAATTCTTTATCACAAACAGATCCTTATCCCCTTCTTCTCCTTCCCTGAAATGGTTCTTGTAAATCAGATAATTGAAGACATCCCTTTTGGAAACCTCATCCTGTATTTCAGCACTCCTCCCTCAGTCTGTTGAGATGATGCAAGAACAGTGCATTTCAGCCCTGCACCTTACTGCCAGCCACACTGGGAGACAGCAAAAGGAATAGGAAGCAGGACAGAAGAAAAGGAAAATCTTCCAGCAAGCAAGAGATAAGGGGTAGGATTAACCTAAAGCCAACTCTGATTTTTGGAAGTAATGAGGAAAGAAACTATTTCAGAACCAAAGTGCCTGGCTATGGCTCAGATCTGACCCAGACCTTCATGCTCTCTGAAAATCTTAATGTTTACTCTGAAGGGGAAGGTGTCATGGGTTGCAGTGTAAATATAATCAGGGCTGTGTTATTCTATTACCATCCATTGGAACTGGGATGGGGGGTAGTGATGTGATCTTCTGTTGATAAGCAGCTGA
>VZTB01014997.1:50301-82801 GCA_013397245.1 Thryothorus ludovicianus | reverse complement strand
AACACCCTGACCCACAGGGTGTCAGACTGTATTTTGACTCTGTCAGTGATTTTCTTTTTCCTTATTGCATGTATTTTGTTTCCTTTTTGTTTTATTTTCCTTTTTCCTAATAAAGTGTATTTCTGACTTGGAGTCTCTCACTAGTTTTGCTTTTCAAACCAGAACAGAAGGAAATCCCATTACAAGATTAAGTGAATATGTTTCATTTTCCCAGATTTTGTCACACTTGTGTCTATTGCTGTGTAGCTTCCTTGTTCCAGCCCCTTCAAATCTCCTTGGATTATGCTTCTCCTCAGACAGTTTGTCCTGCCTTTGGCTAGGATAGGGTCAATTTTTGCAGTAGCCAGGAGGGGGCATGGCCAGGGCTCCAGGTTATTCTAGAGATTTTTCTATACCACCCCATACATTGCCAGGGGCTGGGGGGAAGGGAGTTTTGTGGCAGAGGAACTGGTTGTCAGGGGGTTTTCCACATAAATCTTTATCCTTTGCTGTACCCTCTGTCATTAGTACTGTTGCTGTTACTGCTTGTTTTCTTATCTCATTGCTGTTTCCAGTAAATTGTTCTTATCTCAACCTGAGATCTTTACCTTTCATGCCTCCAATTCTCGTCTCCATTACATCAAAGGGAAGGAGAAAGGGGTGAGCTAGCCAGCTCATGGTTTGAACTTCCTCAGTGGGTGCATTAAATTGGGAAATACCATTCCCAAACCTAAAACATGACAGTTTTACCCCATCTTCTACACTAACACCGACCCTACTGGAAGAGCCAAGGATCCTCCTTTCAAGTCTCCTAAAAGCTGCACCATGCTAAGAAAACTCAGGTTTCCTCACCACATGGGAGTATTCTGGTGAGGGAAGGGCCAAGAACTGCTCCCTGGTCCAACTCCCTTCCATTGGAACACAGCCCTTGAAAGGGGCTCAGTCACTGTAGGGCCCTGACCCACCTTCTGGCCATGCCAGACTGCACAGGCCTGGCAGGAAGAGCCAGTACAGTTTATTCTGCAGTAGCTTTGACCCCCCCCCCTTCAGTTCATCCATTGCCTTGTTGTAAAAAGCACAGAACTTCTTGTGCTGTTTTGGTGAAGAAATAGTTTATTATTTATGGCATGTTTTTTCAGGGAAATGTATCTTTAGGCTTCAGTATAACCTTAAAAGTGGGCTGAGAGTACATCAGGGAGTAAGAATGAGCTGAAGGAATGACTTGCTGTATTAGATCTGGCTGAGATGGAGTTCATTTTCCCACAGCAGCCCTCACAGTGCTGTGCTGTGCACTGGGAGGTGGACAGGTGTTGTGACACACCTGGGTTTTGGCTGCTGCTGGCACAGCATCAGCACTGTCCCCCCAACAAGGGCTGTGGCTGGGCAAGATCCTGGGGGGTGACACAACCAAGCCCCAAATTAACCAAAGGGATATGCCAGACCGTATGACATTAGCTCAGATATAAAAGCTAAGAAAAGGAGGAGGAAGGGGGGGCATTCATTATTTAAGATGTTTGTCTTTCCAAGCTCCCACCGTGTGTGCTGAAGCCCTGCTTCCCCAGAAGGGGCCAGAAAGCACTTGCTGATGCAAAGCAGGGAATAAAACTGATTTTACTCTTTGCTTGCACACATGCAAACTTTTGCTTTAGGAAACTGCCTTATCTCAACCCACGAGTTGTTTTGCACCTTATTTTCTCTCCCCTGTCCAGCTGGGAAGGTGAGCAATAGAGCACCTACGTGGGTACTTTGTGTCAGCCAAGGTCAACCCACCACACTTGCTCAGACCCAGCCTCTGCTTTCTGCTCTGTTTGCTGTGGGAATCAGCTGCTCCTACAGCACGAGTGAGGATCAGACCATTTAACCTGAACACATCATCTCCTCCCTGCACTTCACACACAAGTATTCTGGGATTTGCACGTGGCTGTAATAAGAGGGAAGTCATCAATAACCTCTCCCTCTCTGATCCTCAAGGAATATTTACCCAACTCTCAGATAAATGAGGCAAGACAGCATTGTCTTGTTCCCATATCCAGCTCCTCTCTATCAAGGCCTAGACACATTTGCCAAAAAACCAATTAGAGCATGTTAAAACACTTCATTTAATTAAAAACAATCCTCACAGCATCACAAAGGTAAAAGTAATTCAATGTTTTGGTTAAACCCTGGAAACAGAATTGAAGCTTGTGAAGTCAGTCTGTGCATACCACATAGTGCTTTATTTTTAAAGATTACTAATGGAGATTTGAATTGGCTTTTTGATTACACAATTTATCCTATAAATAACTATCAAATTCATCTGGACACAGCTAAAGGTCAGTGCAGAAAGCTTATTTTCATTGTTAAAAACTGGTAAGACGTATCATCAATATTTTGAATTTCAATGAAAAAGACAAAAGCAGAAAAAGTCAAATTTCGTCCATCCTCCAGGGCCTGTCTCTTCTCCAGCTTTACAAACAATACCTTTAGTAAATACCTGGCTCCCTTCATGAGCATGACAGAAGAAATCCACTGCCTTTTACAAAATGTGGATGAACTATTGATACAACCAGGAGCTCCCCCAAACTCTCATTTGCAAGCTCTCCCCACAACACAAAGATGATGGGCAATATTCTCCCTCCAGCCAGCAGGAACAGCTTTCAGTATCCCCCTGAAGCCTGAGTGCAGACTGTCAGTGAGCTCTGCCACTCTCCAACAGGGAGTTCATAACTTCACATCAACTGCTGACTATGAGAAACTCAACGCAAAAGAGAAAAACCCCAACGAAAAGAAAAGAATGGAAGAAAAATATGGAAAGAAATTCATAGTTTCTTCATTTAAAATTATGTGTGGTAGAATAAACCAGCACCACAACTTTTTTTAACTTAACTCCTTTTTTCTTTTGGTCTCCTTCATGAGGCTTTCAAAGAGAAAGCAACGTACAGCTTAATTTTTCCAAGACTAGGTTTTAGTTCCAACTCTCTTAGGAAGACACATAAGAAGTTATTCAAAGGAAGAAAACAGAAAAACCAAAACCAAACCAAATTACTCATTCCTTGGCATTCAGATATTAGAAATGCTCTAGGGAGATAAAAATAAAACTTTTTTTCACCAATGTGCTCCTATGTAGGAAGGTAGAATCCACTGCTCTAGACAGCTTTTATTCACTTCATTTTTACTGTTACAGTTTGATGCTAAAATACATTTTTCTCAAAGAAATATGCACTTGGATCACTAAAGCCAAAATATTTTTTACCACTGAATTCAACAAAAGCAAGATTCAGGCCATGGTGCAGAGCATATCTATGTCCAGTTATTTTGAGAACATAAATTAACATTGAAGCATCCATCTGGCATAGCAGATTGTTTGGTGTACTTCATCCCCTGCCAATTAATGATTAGCTCTACTAGGTAACATGAGAGTTTCCCACCAGGTCTTCCAGTTTCAGAGGACAAGGAGGACAGGCTGCCTGACTGCAGACTTGACCAGTAAGGGCTCACACTGATCTCAGTCCTTTGAAAATCCCATCAATGAAACTGGATTCACTGTAGTAGGCAGCAAATTCCCTGGCGAGAAATATTTTTGAGAGTTGATTTAATTTATGGGTTAAAAACTGTCTTTTTGTGAAAGATTTGGAGGTGGCAAAACTCTTCTGATTCGAAAATGTGGAGAAAAATAAAAACCAACAAATTCTACAAATCCCCAGAACCAAGCCCACAGAACAGCAGAGGCACCACAGTAAAGGCTGAACATTGATTCAGACCCAGCAGTCTGGGTCCCTCGGACCAGGTCACCTGGCAGCAGACACTGGGCCACTCCAGGCAGTGATGGCAGCCAGGCACCTCACCCCCAGCCCTCTCTGGATGCAGCAATGCTTGAGGGACCTTCTCAGGGCCTTCTGCTTGTGAAGCTCACCCTCATCCCCAAACACAAGATCACAAGAGTAACCCTTGGGATGGAGCAGGTGGCTCACGCTGCAAGGGCAGAGTGATCACACCACAGCATGGGCAAGGACATTCCAGTGTTGGCCTCACTTCTTATCCCAGCTACCAAGAAAAGTTGCTGAAAGCTGAAAACAGAGTTCGATGACTGAAAATGCAGAAAGCTCAAGAGATTTGTTTGATACACCTTTGTATACAACGTGCCCTGGGAAGCACTTCAGTAGGAAACAAAAAAGAAATTAACCTGCTGAAGTGCACATGGCTGTGTATTTCCTGCAGTTTTGCTGGGTTTAACCACTGCTGGATGTTCATCTGCAGTTTTTTCCAGCTGCAAACTTGTGCTGCTGCAGGAGCAAACACAGCCCTGGGGAAGCTGCAGAAGAGTGGAATAGGCTTCCCTGCCCTGACCCACTGGGTGCACGTCTCTGCCTGCACTCTCAGAGCTGCCTGTGCCCAAAGTGGAGCTTTTCCAACAAACCCAGATAGTCAAAAGTGCTTGTGTCAGGAACTGGGGACTTAACTTACTTGAGACACAATAAATGAAAAGGCTCTTTAAGCTTTTTTTTTTTGTATCTCAGTTCAGCAAAGTAAAGGGACAAGATGATTTTATACCTCTGTCTGAACTGGCCTGTTTGCATAAGCTAACAAGAGAAAATTCAAAACAAGCTTGAGGATTAACAATTTTTCATCAAAATACACCCATGTTTCTTGGGTTAACCCTGGACAGCAACTCAGCCCCATACAGCTGCTTGTTCCCTCCCCCTACAGTGGGATGGGAAAGGGAACTGGAAGGGTAAAAGACAAAACTTGTGGGCTGAGATAAATACAGTTTAATAGTGAAAGCAAAAGCCACGTGGACAAGAAAAGCAAACCAAACCATGGAATTCATTCCCACCTCCCATGACAGGCAAATGTTTGGGCATCCTCAGGACAGCAGGGTTCCATTCTGTGTAAAGGTGACTTGGAAAAACAAATGCCATCACTCTGAATGTCCACCCCTCCCTTCTTCCCCCTGCTCTGTATGCTGAGCATGACACCACACAGTCTGGGATGGCCCTGGGGTCAGCTGTCCCAGCTGTGTCCCTGGTGGGGTGAGGAGCAGAAAAGGCCTTGGCTCTGGGCAAACAGTGCTCAGAGGTAATGAAAACATCCCCAAGTTATCACCACTGTTTTCAACAGAAATCCAAAACGTGGTCCTATATTGGCTGCTGTGAAGAAAATTAATTGTATCCCAGACAAGACCAGCACAACACATCATAAAAACATTCCAAATACACTTTTTGGGAAATGAAAGGTTCATGGAAACTACCTTTCCAAATTATATTTATCTCCTCATCAAAACTGCATGCTAAGACAGGTCTTAGTGATCTGCACAAGCACTTTAGGGCTGGGACCATCTCAAATCAGGCCTGAAGCTCCTTATCACACTTCAATGTGTTTGATTTTTGTTTGTGGTACAACAACAAACAAAAATCAAAATCAGAAAGACACACAAAACCCCCACTAAACAAACCAAAACCAAACCAACCAACAAACAAACAAACCTATAACAACCTCCCAAAAGCCCACAAGTGCAAGTGATCTGGAAAGATCTCTCACAAGCCAATGAGATACTCCTCAAAACAGGAAGCTGATTATGTACTGCAGTAATTAAATAAGCAGCCCAGTTCTTGTCACAGGGCTCCCAGTTCACTGCATAGGATCTGACTGCTGAAAGGGCATGCAGACAAATGTTCATTTTTGAGAAAAGGGAGATGCTCTCTATACCTATTTTTAAATTGTCAAAAAACAAGGATTTTTAGTCCCTAGGATCACCACAAAGCTGCCTCAGGCCAACAAGAAGTCTGTATAGTGCAGGATGTAGGAAAGAAGTACTATTTGGCTTATATGTTCACAAATAACAGATTAATTCATTTTAAATCTCTCCTAGAGAGTGTGAAATCATGGCAGGGAGCCATTCTGATATGGGAACTGTGGTCAGCCTGCAAAACCAAAAGGGAAAACAAGGTACCTACACTCATACTGGGTTAGGGTCTTGAGCCTCCCACCTGTAACAGGAACCAAAGCCTAAAGTACAAGGGAGAGGATTCATATCCTCTGTGCTGCCAGCCATCAAATCAGGGATGTGACGCAGAAGCTGCCGAAAGGATTGAGTGTAATTTTAAAATAAATACCTGTCACAAGCAAAACAAAATGCCTTCATCACCCAACCCTCCTGCCTGTGCTCAGGCACTGAGGTGTGCTGAACCTCTGCTGAGCACAGGGCTCCAGTCAGGTGTCCCTTGGCCAGGAAGTGAAGGCTCATGAATGACCACACACTAGTGGCACACAACAACAGCCCATAACCCACTCACACCCCCGAGTATAAAGACAGATAATGAGCTTTATGTGGCCTCAGTACCACCCTAACTCCTGAGTTGTGTTTTCCCCCCTGCTCACACTCAAACTTTGCTGTAACACCACAGCTCAGAGGAGCATGACACGAGGGAAGGATCACTCTGCTCCAAAGGGATGCAAACTATGGCCTGCCTTATGCTGAGGCACAACAAGCCTCCTGTGACTGTCAGACAAAACCTCCTGGAAGACAGAAATGCAAAGATCAAGGTCAGGAACAAGGAATTAGGTGTTTCAGAAGGGAGGTGGCTCCCTCAAGCAGCCCCTGAATAAACCTGCACGTGTATCACTCATGCAAGTGTCCACTGGCTGGAGAAGATCCTGGTGCTGGTCAAAAGACCACAGAAGGAGCCCAGCACATGGCACTCACAGAAGGTGGCCACTGGGCAACCCTGTCCATCATGCTGAAAGGTTTTATGAAGGGCTCAGCCTTGGAGCTCTTCAAACAGGGATTTCATGGAAGTTACTTGTTGATGGCCCTGTAGATCTTTTGTAATATAAAGGTTTGCAGTCATTTATCCATTCAAGCACCAGCCAAAATGATTGGAGCAGTTATAATCCTTCAACTGCACAGCCTCAAAACTTGCAAAAATGGCTTTTTCAATGACAGAAAAGGAAGTTCCTTTCTCCACTATTTATTTACTTGCTGTTTCAGTTTCTTTTGCTTGTTAACCAGGGTCTGCCATTGCTCTTCTAAGAAGAGTTTCCAACATACACCCTTTGTTACTGAATCAAAGTATTGCTCACCATGTTAATCCCATACACACAGCTACAAATCTTCAGTCTCCCATGCAGGAAATTCCAGACTTTGTCAAAAATTGGCTTGAGACAAGAAGTAAAAGCTCTTGATATTCCGATGTCACATAAATCTTGTGGCCACTATTTATACAGCCATGAATGTTTAATTTAAATCTCTATTATATGATTATTCCTATCTCAAAGTGGGAAGGACAATGCTTTTCTCTGATATCCAAAGCCCCCATAGCAGTTTTCTTCAAAACCATATTTACACCTAGAGTTTAAATCAAAATCTTTTGGGCAGTGGAGAAAGCAATGGGAAGCAGTTTGAGAAAATTGAGAACTTTTTTCTGCAAAGGCATGGAATCACATTCAGATGAGTGATTTCCATAAAGCTGGAGTGGTCAGGAACTGTAAGGTTCTGCAGCTTTGAGGCAAACCTCTCCCCTCATTTAGCCTTCTGCATAATCCTGAACTATCACTCATTGCAACATGGTTAACAAAGCAATTATATTTTCTCCTAATCTCTACCTCAAATAACATGATTACACAAGACAAAACGAATCAAATAAATAAATAAATAGGCTTAGGCTTGTTTGCAGACAAATCTAAACTGGAAGCCTGGATACCAAGCACAGAAAGAAACTTGCTTTTTAAAACCAGTCTTCCTGTTTCTTAGGGCCCAGCCTGATGGGGATTTTGGCTATTTGGGTATGTTGGTGCTGAAAATGGAATGTCCAGCCAGCACCCACCTCATGCAGGTGTCCCACAGCTTAACCACCCTTCATGAAATGCTGCTGTTCATTTGACAACTATTTCTATTCAGAGGTTGTGGCAACTCCACTGCTAAAACAGCTGGCCAGCTATGAGAGCTCTCTGGGCAGTGTCTTCTCTGTCTCTGCCTGGCCATTGAGCAGCACTGACCTTACACACTTGGACAAGTGAACTTCAACCACCCCACTACATCACATTCTCTCCACCTGCCCCTGGCAAGTCCCTGACTGTGGAGCAGATGCCATCAGTGCTTGTCCACGTTGTGCTGTGCTGTTTCTTCTTCTTAGCACACCTCTCTTCTTAAAAGTACAAACCAGCTTTTACAACCTGAATGGCCCAATATGGATAAACTTCAAAGGAGAGCAGTCTCCCATGCAGCTCCCTTGGCAGAAGCCCACATTTCAGTGCTGTTCCCAGCACAAGTGACACAATGCAGTCACACTGGTGAAGTCAGGCAGCAGTGCTCAGGGGCAGTGCTCAGCAAAGCAGCCTCTCACAGAGTGTGGGCAGATTTGCTCTTCAGAAGTGCAACCAAAACCTTGGCTGAGAGTCACCTGAGAAACCCTAAACAGGCTCAATCACTAAGTCAGATCTCACCCCATTGTGAAGATACAGCTGGACACTCACCAAGCTTTAAAAAACAGTTATTTCTGCATCTTTTCTTTAAATTTCCAGCTTACGACTGTCAAGGTATATGTGACACTTTGTGATTCCACCTGCAATAAAATTCAGGATTGATGATTTGTTTTGCAATCACTGATCCTGCAATATGAGCCTTTCTTAAAGCTTATAGAAGAATCATATCATATGACACCCAAGGATATGTATGTTAGGCATTTGAACAGAAAGAGCAAAATAAACACAATGCCTGTGTAACTGAAGAAGCTTACATTGGAACACAAATAAGAACAGCTCTGTTTTTTTTTAAAGTATCTATATTAAGATTTCAAAATTATTTGCATTCTTTTGGACAATGTATGTATACTTGATCTGAGTGAAAAATGCTCATTTTGTAATTTTTTAATGCGTGAAAAATAGCCACAGGTGTGTGCAGGCTGTAAAATCTTCCTTGGTTCAAGGCTTGTAGGCACACAGCATTACTGTTTTTTAATATATTTTTATGTATTTTGCCAAAAAGGTCTTGAGAAATCTCAAAAGCACTGTCAAAAAATTAAGATCTCTGTAAAATATTTTAAAAGGTTCAGATAGCTGTGATTTCACACTCTGTAGGAGAGATTTAAAATTAATTTGAATTTCTGTTATGTTGTTTGTGAGCATATAAGGAAAATAGTACTTCATTCCCACATCCTGCACCATACAAACTTCTTGTTGGTCTGAGGCAGCTTTGTGGTGATCCCAGGGACAAAAAGCCAATTTTTGTGATGCTCTACAGAGCTTAGTTGCTTATAAAGTAAGTTTGCTGGCTTTATTGCCTTTGAATCCCATACGACCATCTTCAAAAGAATCACCTGACTTTTCTTCTGCCAAAGGGGCCATGGCCAGATGAGAGACTTGGGGAACACTTGCCCAGTCCCTACTGACAGCTTGCATTCCAATTTCCCAAGTTATTTACCCATCTACCTAGCTAATAATATTTAAACGGAGTGATCAATGTGCTCGAGGTTTGGCATGGCCTAAGGCAGCCTGAGGAACTGGTGATGCTGGGAACACTGCCTGCTGACCCTTGAGCAAAACCAACCATCTAACAAAAACCAAGCTTTTATAAAAGCATGCCTTCCTATGAAGACTGTTGGTTACAGAGAGACATTCCCAAACTATCTGGGATTTACACTGCATTGTGGAATACTGCATTTTCTAATGCAGGACTCCAATCTTCACTGCCTAGACCTTGTAGAAATTTTATATAAAAACGACAACTGCTTTAATCAGAAGTGAAATGTGATTCCTTTCAGCTTTGTCAGTCCTCTGTTACATGAGTGAGCCCAAGTTCCCTTGGCTGTATTAAAGTGGCACTTGAGGAGCAATAACCTTTTCTGTTGTGGTGTGATGTCATGGTTTGTCCCAGATACCCCAGGCCCCTCCCAGATGATTCCCTGCCAGGTTTGTCAATCATTCCTCCCTTCCACATCCTGACCCCTGATGAGTGCTGCCTGTCAGCCCTGCCATTCCAGAAGGTGTTGAGTGGCTGGCAGAATTCAAAAGATGCTTCCCACCCCTGGACAGACATTGGGCCATCCAAGTGTCCTCTGTCCCTTAGGACCTTCCCCGCGTCCCTGGTTGGTGTCACCTGTGTTCCTTCCCTCCCCTCTCCCTGGTTCCAAGGCCCAGCAGCCATGCTGTGGGAGTTCTGCTGGAGCTGTTGCTGCATTCACAGGCCTTTGGGAATAAAACTCTGAATCCAAACCCTCCATCAGAACCGGCTCCTTTCCTTCACCATCGCCTTGGAACCTCTCAGCCAAAGGTGACCCTGAGCTCCTGCAGGCCTGGCCTTGTCCCCAAGCCCTCAGCTACAACACCAACAGAGCCTGAGGGACCACTGGGGTGAAAACACCACAGAGCTGCCAGACAGGCAAACAGCAAGGGCCAGCCAGCTCAGACACAACCTCCTGCTAATACTGGATTTAACTCAATACTTTTCCTCCCCACACTGCACAGCAGCCTTCAGGTTGGGATTTCTGTGAAACACCATCACACGCTTTTCCACTGAAATAATCAACTAGTGCTCTGAAGTTTCTTGATAGTTTGCAAAGCAGCTGCTCCCTCTCTTATCAAATGAAGGCAAGAGAAAATATGAAGAAAAAGACAGGGAGAAAATATATAGTTTAATTATCTAGAAGATAATAGATAATCAAAGCAAGTCACAAGGCTGAAAAAAGACAAATACTTATTTTCATATAAACAATAAATATCCATACCATACCCCTAATTATTGAACATCCTGAGGCACAAGTTGAATTCTAACTGCAAAATTATATCCAATGAGGACAACCAACCAAATAGAAAATTGTGTCCATACAGACAGAGTGATGGATTTTAGAGTTTAGCTCCTAATGTTTTGTTGTTGTTACACTATGAAGAATAAATTCAAATCTAGAGACTTACCAAACACTTCTAGGCATTAAAAAATTTTTCTTTGCTTTTCTCTTTTTGAAAGATTAAGTCCCATACTTTCTTACTAAGAGGATGCCAGTAGGAAGTAATTAGCCTTCATATCACAGCTGAAAACAAAGCCCTAAATCACACAATGCTCTAGTGTCAACAGAAGGAGATTAACACAAAATGACCAAAAAACTGCTTTATGGCTAGAACCTTAGTAAAACTAATGGAAAAAACTAGCAGTGTAGAAAGGAGTCAAAGAGTCTCCATTAGTTTTTGGGCTAGCTTTAATAAAAATACTAAAGTCAGTCAGTGCACAACTTAGTCAACACTGGGCTACATTTAAGCTCATCTTGAGATGCCAGTCCAGTGCAGTACTTGGAGAAGCAGAGCAAAGTTTTTTTCTGGCCCCTTTGCTGATGCCAGTTTTGTTGGGGATGAGCCTTCCTGCTCTTTTGCACTGAGAAGTACACAGGGCTGCCACCTTCTCTACCAAGGAGGTGGGAAGAAAAATTAGTTCCAAGTTCTCCCAAGACAAGCAAACCAGCCAACTTACCCCAAAACCCAAAACTTATCCCATGCCTTGCCCACAGGGGTACCAGTGCCCTCAGGCAGAACTGCAGCAAACAAATTCCTTCAGCCAGCCTTCCCCTTCAAGGCAAGAGGGCTCTAGCAACTGAGAGGGAGAGAGCAGACAGGAAAGCAAGAGACTCCTGTGCTTGCAGGAAGAGAAAATACATTTGGATTAGCACTAGAACAGTATGAGGAGAATATCTTTAAAGTACAGGAGACTGCTGAACAAGGGCTCCCAATCACAACCATGCAGTGAGTGCCAAGAACAGTGTGAGAGATGGTGGTGTTATCATCATCATCATCATTTTGGGGGGACAGACCCAGCCCTAGTGCATGAATCTCAGAGAACTCAGCACCAGGGGGGACATGGGCACTAGCAGGTACATCCCTTGGGGAAGTTCCACGAGGACCAGGAGTCACGAGCACTGGGGGCAGCTCCAGTTCACTGCCTCAAATGCAGACTGAGACAATAGAAAAACTGTAAAGCTGGAGAGAGACCAACCAATTGATATGCATATTTAAAGGTACAGGCATGTAGCTCCCAACAAACCAGAAGCTTCTGTGGGCTACCTGTGCTCTTCACACCATTGCCCCTCCAGCTCTCAGAAATGACTTGAAGTGGGAGACACAATAATATTTTCATTCACTGAGGAAAGGAGAATGTTGTCACAGCCTAAGTGGCATGGAAGGTAATAGTTCTGCTCTTCTCTTATTTTAACTAAATAATTTATTAAGCAAGGCATTCCTACCTTTAAACCCTATTTGTCAAGTATCTGTGAGCTCTGGGACAGCCCTGTCCCTTCACAGGCAAGAGCACTACACTAAAATATTACCTACCTAAAAAGTCCCCTACCAGGCTCTGTGTTTTCAGAACTAATTTACAAAGAGACAAGACTTTCTGTAATATTATCAAAAATTCAACTGACACAACAATCAAGTTGTGTTTTCCCCAAGCTGATCTCCCCTCAAAAGCTTACTAACAGATTTCTGCCGACAGCTCTGTAGATTAATCCACCTCTGTCCCTGCTGCAGGCAAATAAAGCCTTACACAAATCAGCAGAGCAAGATGCTGCACTCAGCAGATACCAGAACCACACATGCTACAAAATACAGCACAGCCAAATGTAAAGGCAAGGAGTTTGCACATTGAAGTACCTTCTTGTAATGCCCTTTTATCTTACAAGGTACTCCTGAAATTAACTCCAGCCCAGAATGTTTTTTACACCATTTCATTCTTAGATTGCAGCTCAGATTATTTGGAAGCCAAATTACCACAGAAAAATGAGCAGTGCCATTCACCTTAGCAAAAGGGTGGGAAATTATTTTAAGGACAATAAAAGCAGAGGTCTCTGTAGGTATTAATTTCCATCTCACAGAATTTATCAACATTCATAGAATTCCTCAATTTCTAGTTGTGACAGTAGCATAAAGAGAGAAAAGCAGCAGCACTTATCCTGGCACACAAAGCAATTGAGCAAGGTCCACGCTACACTGACCCTGCCATCTGGACAGTGCAGAGGCATTTCCAGCATTATCCTGTATAATCATGGAAAATTGTATTCTGATGAGAGAGGCCAAAAATCCTGCACTCCAGAGATCCAGCTGATAACAGCAACCAATCAATCTCCCTTTATGGATGCAAGATCACACACATCACACAGCGATGCCCACGTCACTGCTTCATAAACGTGAACAAATTATCACACTTGCTTGCATATTTTTCAAATCACTGGTCCTCCGGAGTGCAAAAGGAGAAGTTAAGAAGCTGATCCTCTGTCTCCAGTGAAAAACAGAAAGGACTTTGTTGGGGGCTGCTGTACGTGCAGGATTAGGCCTGAATTATTTGCCAAAGGCTTTACAACAAATTGGTTGCTGAGCTAAGAATAGAAGCTAGGAATCCTGGATCCTGGTGCTGCAGTCACTTCACAGCCCCTGCCTTCTCCCAAAGAGGGCACTCTGGCACACAACTGCACTTGGATGTAAGCAAGAGGACACAGTGCCCTTGCAAGGCTTCACTCAGGAATCTTCCCCCAGCTAAAATGCAAGAGCCTTGTGCTGGAGACTATTAAACAGCTGTAGCTTCAGCTCCTGCTTCAGCATTACACACCAGTGTTACCAGCTTCCTTCCTTATGCCAGGAATGCTGCAGGAATTTGCCTTCTGCAGACTACAGAGAAAGAAGAATGAAAAAGATGATTGTGTGTCTGTGTGTGAAAAAACAGGAGGGAGAAAGAAAGATTAATGGCTTTGTCATTACATAGTTTAACCTTCTGAAAACAGATTTAGTAATCCTGTATGAGGACTGTGACTTCAGTGTAAGTTTTATCACGGCATTGATCTTGCCCACAGTCCCATCACCTATATTGCAAATTCCCAGCCTGTGTTCCTGCTCCTTGCACGGCCTCTGCCCCAAGAAGCCTGCTCAGCTACATCCAACAACCTCAGTGCTTCAGCAGCAAAGGCTTTAGCCAGCCGAGCACTTCAAAAAAACACCACATTTTGGGAAGAACCAAATACCTCCAAGGCCTGAGATACAAAAGATAAAGGACTCAAAATGAGATTCCCTCAACAACAAAAATGTATACAACCATCTCCCACACACCCTGAAATAACAAGGCTCTACAGGGCTTGAGGGAGCCAGCAGAACAGTTATGATATGTTGAAACAAGTACAAGACAAGGAAGGAGTGTCAACAGATTGAGGAATCATCAGTACAGAATCTGCAGACTCTTCTCAAAAGGCTAGAGACAGTCAGTGAAGGAACCAAAATTGTAATCTGAAAGTAAGTAAATACAATCCCCAAAACCCCAAGCACTTAGTTTATTTAAGGACCAACTACTCAGACCAAGAAAACCAGGTTAAATTTGAAAGAAAATGACCAAGGGACATTATGAGGTTCTGAGACAGCCAGCAATGAACCAGTTAACCAGAATATCAGATAATTCCACTGAAGCCAGTCTCCCACAAAGAGAGGCATTACATCCATTTCACTAGTTTGGTGCCATGTAACTATATGACACTGATTTTCTATAATGCATCAAGAAGGAAACGTGCTCCCAGCCAGTAATCTGGGCAGGCTAGAAACATTTCAGGAGCAGGCTCCATGTGGCCATGCGAATGCACAGGTAAAAACACCAAAAGTAACATTACAGAACTTGTTGCTTCAAATCTGTCAGTGTGCAAGCCTGGACTGAAGTTTACTACTGGTTTAATAGCAATGTTAGACACAGTGAAGGTATGAAGGCCAAGGTGAAGCAGCTGTGACAGATTTTCTGGGAAGCTCCAGTGCCAGGGCAGTCACTCTGTGAGGAAGGGTGTTACCTTCATGGGAATCAACTCACACAGTGTCAAAGCAATAATGTGCTGAAGTGAATAAATGGCAGTGGAGGGAGGGGAAGGGAATATTTTAGATTAAAGCATAGATAAGCTTTCACCACAGCAGAAATTCAACAGTATGCCAAGGCTTCCAAGCAAATCATTGCTGACCTCTCCAAAGTAAAGTTGAAATGTAATTTACTGGATTTCCGTAAAATAAGATTCATTTTTGGCTGAGGCAGCAAAAAGCAAAGCTACAACTGCTATGGAATTTAAGCTGGTGTGTGAGGCTTCACTCTAGAGCTGTGTGAACACTAGGCAGCATCTTCTACTTGAAGAACTGAACATAAGTGTACTGGAAAAATCAAAGAACACTTGAATCAACCAACATGTAGGTACAAAGCCTGTCATTTCCAAATACATTAATGTCAACGTGGCCACTGCTTGCGACTGACTAAAGATCTCTCCTGTTATTTGGGCTTAGCTTGCTCATTGTCTGTAAAAAGCCATTTACTATTGCTCCTGTTAACTTCTTCCTCAACTGAGAGTAGTGCTTGCATTACAATGAGCCTGTATCACTGCCAGCTGTAATACAGCCACATAGATACCTGAAAAAAAAGGACAAAATGAGGCTCTACAATGAGCTGAGATCCAATAATTTAATCTTTATCAAATCCTTGCCTCCAAAATGAGGCAAACATTTGGTGAAGATAAAATGACTGGATGATTTTACCACAGTTATTTGAGCAGTAGCAAAGTTCAGACTTTCCTGCTCTAAGCAATGGCAGTATGAAGAGGTCAACCCTACTGTCACCTCTATTGAAGGAATCAAACTCTTCACCTGGGCTTAAACAACAGATGTTTCTTTCAATTTAGAACAAAAAAAAAAAAAAAAGACTCAACCCAAAATTTACATGCAGGTTTTCTTAGACCCTTGCACCCTTCTGTCCTGCATCCTCACCCTCCCAGCATGGCAGTCCACTATTGCTGAGCAGTCTGAGAACTGTTCTGAGGCATCAGGGCAATCCTCCACGTGAGGAATCACAGCTTGTCCTGAGCAGCACAGACAGCTGTAAACAAATTATCAATGAAAAAGCCTATTGAAGGTGCAGATTCATGGCTCAAATGGAGCAAAAATTTCTCTCTGGCCAGACTCCCAGGGCAAAGGAGCTCCTCTGCCAGTTACACTCTTAACCAGCATTTTCATGCCCAAGGAGCAAAATAATTTCTTCTTAAGCCTCTCCATCAAGAGCCTGGTGAATAGCTGATCTTTGAAATGATGGCATTGAGCCACTATGGATTTTTTTCTTCAACAAATCAGCATGGAACAGAATCTCACAGCCACAAAGGCAGCAATAAAAGAGGAAGAGGCAACAGAGCAAGGCTTAGGCAACCAAGTACCAGCATCTTCACACTCACACTTCACAACAAACAATGGCTTCAACACACAGTGGAGCTGCTCTGCAAAAAGATGGGAGCATTGTAAGCATCAGTTAGCCAGGAGAACAAAGGAATGGGAGAGCCTTGGTAAAACAAAAGTTAAAGTAGCAGAAACCATACATATGAGACTGGAATGTGATGCTGGGGGAAGAATCATCAGTAATCCTGCCACTTGCTGACTTTCCCAGGCTGAGAAACCCACAACAAAATGCCGTGTTGCTCCCAGTCTGCTCATCTAGACACAAATGGGATGTTTGGTCCTCTTAGTACAGGACTTTCAGTATTCACACATTTCACCACAGATGATCCAGACCTGGCTTTAATATAATATGAATTATCCAAAGATCCCAATGCATGGTACACCAAGCAAAAAAGGGTATTTTCCCAGAAACCTCAAGCATACTGATGTCCAATTTGCATGAACAGGGTTTTGCAGAAACATTCCCTCTAATGTGAATATTTCAGCCCGGGCTCTAACTCATCAATGTCAACACAGAGTAACTTGTTAGTTTTGCTATGCAGAGAACTGGGTTATCAGGGCATCCCAAGCAGGTTTGTAATCATTGCCTTGAATATTGACATTTTCACTCTTGTATCTACAGACAGGGCAAAGAAAGAAATAGTTCTTGCAAGAGAAAGCTCTGGTCAAGCATAACTACCATCAGACACATTTCAAAACACACAGTAAGCTAAATCATTGCACAGCCATCATGTTGTATTAAAGAACAGGTTGGCATTGTTTAATAGGAGGTTTTAGGCTTTCTAATTCAATTCTATTCAATTCTATTTTTTCATCTGGCAATGCTTTTCAACTTTGTACAGTGCAAAATACAGTGAACTGGTACAACCTTGGAGTTTGGGCTGAATGCCATTTGTTGTCCCTTCAGCAAATGAAGGCAATAAAACAGGACTGACTTGCAACCTGAACAATTGTTTTCAAAGAAAGATGGTAAACTCCTGGAGAAGTGGGAAATATTCCCATGGAAAAGAGAAAGCCACACCTGCAAACTTCAGGTATTTCCTTATTACAGAACTTACCTTGGGGACATGACATACCTACTCAGCATTTTTTTCACTTCTTGCTGCCAAAAGCAGGTGATGTATTGGAAGAATATGCAAAGGTTAGTCTCTGTAGAGATCATCATTTTGTAACACCCTGATCTTTTCTATTTATTAACAAAGGCTGGATCTATATTTTTCAATACAATATACAAAGATCTATGTAATTTGAGCCAGACTATTACTATAATTGAGAAGAATAGGTGTGTTTTCTCATATGGTTCAGAGATATCACAGACAGCATCTTCTCAAAACATGGAAGATGACACTTCATCAGACACAGATGTGCCAGGCAGTAAATCTTGGAGCAGAAGGGTCCTTATTTTAACTCTAGTCAAAACTGATCAAGAGATATAATTGTCTTTCCAAGACAGACACAGGACAGATGAAAATAAAGCAAACAATTAAAGAAAACCACAGAAATGCTCAGGGTTTCATTTAAGTTCTGGTGTACTTGTTCTGGTCTAATGAAAACAGCTGACCCCACAGTCTGCACAATTCCTGAGGTCAGGAGAGACTATGCCACAGCTGCCTGCACTATTCAGAACAGCAAGCAGGCTCATTTCAGTTGGGCACATGCATCTGTTTTCCCCTCCCCTTTTAAGAGACTCTCCATTTCAGTCCTAAGCATGGAACAGGTTGGAGATCTGCTCATGTGACCTGCGTGTTTCTGCACCCCTGACCAAAAAGGTTTGGTACTTTGCACCATTCTTGGATCTTTCATAGCAGTATCTGCAAATGAAGTTGGGGCCCCTTTTCCTTCAGAAGAAATACTCCAAGGCTGCTCCTGTGCTGGCAGCTCGGGACTCCAAAACAGCCCTTTGGTAAGAAGGCAGAATGCATTCAGCACAATATAAGGCTTGCTGGGATCAGGGCTCAAACCTGCCTGTTTCTCCTTCCTGTTCTTCTACAGCTCCCTCCATGGCTCTGGGTAAATCATGCCATTCTCCTGTGCCTAAATTCTACCTTTGTCTAAGAGAGATAATCACTCCTCACTTCTAAAGAGGGATATTCTCAGGCTATACTTACTAGTGACTGAGTAGAACCCAGGTACTACAGACAAGCACCATAAAAAAAATTATCCCTCTGCCACAAATGCTTTATGAGAAACAAATGGTCCTTAAAAAGCAAGTTTCAGATTCAGTTCCCTAGTAGTTACCACAAAAAAAACACGCAATTTAACAAACTCTATCTAAAAATATCCCAACACAATTTGACAATGTCCTTTCAACCAGACACTTAAAAAAACCTACAGGCACAATTACATGTGACAAAGATAATGACAAAACAAGAGAAGAAAAAAGGTAGGCAATATTGTTCCTTCTAGCTTAAAAAAAAATTATAGTGCACTCAGTTTGCTGGTTTAATAGGTGATGTGATGGGTCCTTAGTTCATCTTGGGATAATTTAAGAACAGAATGATTAGCAGTGTATGATGACAGTGATCACTAGCTGGTTCCTGGAGAGCTGATAAGTTATTAAGCTAAACAATGGATTGCTATTATGAGCAAGTCAGTGCACTAACTGTAATTTCCTTGAAAGCTGAGTGGTGCATGATTATACTTGTCCACTCAGACTGCCTGCTGGCAGCTCCATATTCTGCTATTGTTCTGAACTGTAGAGCCTTCCCAGCGCCCAGGATACAGCCACAGAAAAATGTATTCTTCATATTCAGGCTTCTTTGTGGCAGCTGTCCTCTGAAGGACAGTGGAAGAGAGACATTCTCTGTCCTGAAGCACAGCTATTAGAGCTCCTAAAAACATGTGGTTTTATTTGTCAGCAGGAGCTACCTCTACTTTCTAGCTGAGGCAATTTCCATTTCAAGAGAACTCTGACTTTGGAATGACAAGTGTACAGCTACAGACATATTGCACACATGTTCATATGTGTGTGTTTATGTGTATTTAAAAGCCACACATACATATGAGTACATTCCTGGTGGTTTTCTTTGTGAGTTTCAGGAAGACTGCTGCTACTACTAGAAGTGCATATGGACATCTTCCAACTCACACTGCTCTGGCAAGGTACAAGGAGAGACAACAGAAAACACCTCCATTAATAAGCCTACCAAAACCAGGAAGAAAAAAAACACAAAACAGCAGCTGGATGACAAGCACTTCAAAGTGGCTAAAACACACATGGACTAAAAATGTGGCCTTCATCTGTCCTAAGGAAAGTGGTAGTCCTAGGGGTGAAGACTGTGCAGGGTCTGGAAAACAAGAGTGAGGTCCTACTGCAGACCTGGTGAGTGAGATGGGCAAGGCACTCACCTTCCCATGGCTCAGTGTGTTCCTCTGCAGAGCAGGTCAGCAGCCTCTGGCCAGCTCCAGAGGCACAGGCAGCACACACTGCACTGGGTGACCCTGGAGCTCCGAGGGCTGGGGCTGCAGGGCCACTGCTGAGGCAGCACAGAGCCCAGGTGCTGCTGGAGACATGGACTGAGGCCAGCCCAGAGCCCAGCTGAGAAGAGAGGAGAACAGAGATCCCCATTTTTGATGCCCTATACTAATTATCAGAAATATATCTTCACTCTTTTGCCCACACGAGCAGCCACACTAAGCCTTTCCTTCCCTTTGGTGCATTTTTACTTTACTCCTGTCCTGAATGTTACTAGCAAGTCTGAGCACGAGGCAAAATTTTTAAAGTCCTTAAGAGTCTCCTCCTCCAACAGCAACAGCCATTTTGGAGTCCAAGCCCTGCTGGCTTCCAATGAGCCTTGGGGTACTCAAGGGCTTGTTTTTTTTAATGGGACTTAGGTGATTCTGAAAGTATTATCATGTACCTCACACTGATTTGATATAAAGTGAACACTAAGTGGGAAGAAAACCTGACACTGAGAAGATCTGACAACTGCTTAAGAGGTAGATCCTAATTAATTTTAAACTATGTTTTATGTAAGGCTCATTTAAGGAGCACATGAAATTCTTACATTGTCCTTTTTTGCTATGCTGATCCTGCTAGGAATATATAACCTGGAGTATGTTTTAACAGGCCAAGGAAAAAGTACAAATGCCAGTCTATTTTGAATCCAGTAACTGTTTCTGTCACTGAATTTTTTCAAACCCAAGTGAAAGAGAAAAATGATTACTGTAAGAACACAAAGTGAGAAAATGCAATATTCAAAATGGGATACTAGTAACACATACAAAAAAAACCTCCCTATAGTTTTGAAGAAAGGTTAATGCCATTGCTAGTCACACACCTAATACCTTTATAAATAAATAGTTTTTCTCCCTACAACAAGATCTAATCATCTGACCATTCATTCTCCTGAGTACAGGAAGGTTAACAAGTCAATCATTTCCACTCCAACTCTGAATTAACCAGCCCGTAGCCACACTACTCCAACTGTGAGTCTGTACCATAAACATAAACAAAATGAGGTGGCTTTGAAGTGTAGGGGACCTGATGTTTGTTTATTTCTCTCCTGAACATGGCACACTCAACAAGTTAACAGCAACTTCCAAAGCACTGGAGATGGAAACTGCTGAATCAGGACAGGAATTTCATCAACTGCTTTGCTATGATGCTCCAAGTACACCCTAAGTTATCCAGCCAAAGGAGACTGCACCCAAAGATAGATCCCCTACTATGCAGTGTGGCCATCCACACATCTCTAAGAAAAGCATATGGTTAAGGGTAGGAGGAAATCTCAGAAAGAGATAAACAGCAATAACTTGCCATGGAAGGCTATCAAAAATGGATTAACAGCCAATTATGCACCAGTTTAAAGCCTTAATGCCATACTATAAACATAGGAGAAAATTAATTTCAAACGTATGCTCATGTACATCTCAGAAGGATGCAAATTTTACCTGAAGTATATAACTTATGCACGCACATATTATTCAGCATTTCTGACTTTGTTACTCTTTTTTTTCCCCCCTCCATCAATAGTTAGGTCATTATCATCTTTATAATGAGGTATCCATTCAAAATACACTGCTTCACAAGATCATTAAAAGCCAATAGGTAACTATATTGTTTCAGGACTACATATTTAAATCATTGTCTAAAATTACAATTCAACCACCATCTGAATGAACAAAGCCATTCAAATGGGTACAGAACACATTCATTTACATTTACATTAATCATTCCAGCCTGCTTTCACACTCCTGTGCAAACAAGAAGTATTTCAGAGCATAAGAGCCACCAGAGGATAGCTCAGCAATGCCATGCAAACCCTTGTCTTACAAACTTACCCTTCCTCAGACATGAGGGATGGGTAATGTGATAAGGCATAAGGTCAACAGTATGACTGTATGTACAGGAATTATAGGAACCACTCAGAAATGCTTGGAGTAACTTGATACCAATAGGAAGAATACAGAGAAAACACCTCCCCTACAGTGAGGCTCCATCACATGACCACTTTTACAGTGGAATTTCAGAAACTGCACAATAACCAAAGCACAACATTTACTGCAGGGCATGCAGTACACAATACTGCACATTGAAGTCAAACTAAGTCACATTTGGACTTCGTGTCATCCTAATACTTTTCTTTACTTAGGTCAAGGACATGAATGAAACTTCTATGCAGAGGGCTTGGGTAGAAGTAGCTTCATTAGTCCTGTGCATCTATCCAACATCATTACAAATTGTAATTAAGTTGACTGCACCAGCACAGAAGTGAGTACATGTCCTTTCCCAAGGCAAGCTTTGCTCTTACCAAGCTATGGAATTTTTTGGTGTCTAGATTGTTTCATCTAGTTTTTCACAGTTTGAAGGCAATAAGCAGTTTCACCTGAAATGCTCAAAGGACAGATGAACTACTGCAGTAAACAGCCTCTCATTCACACCAACAGTTCTCTCCATAACCAAGAGGTTGCACAGTTTCACTTCAAAGTTTATAAAACACTTTGTCATGCTGAGATGAGACATTAAATCACACATTATAATGCTATGTCAACAAGGCCAGCAACACGTTAACATAGCAGAGAGCAAAGCTCCATGCATGGCTTAAAGCACAAGATCCCAGTGGACAAAATCCTGAGCAAGCTGCTTGAGCAGCCTCTGCCTTGAGCTGGGGGTTGGGCTGCATGATCTTCAGAGATCCTTCTTGACCTCAGCCACTCTGTGAAGATTTGTTTTCTAAGTTCGTGATAATGTACCAGGTTTGGACTGAAAACTGCACAAAAAGCTTGAGGCTCCACTGTTGCATCAAGCCTTAGTCCCACCTGAGGCTCCCAGGCAGTCATGAGCCACCCGTGCTCATTCACGAGGCCAGCTCTGGCCTTTATCACTTCCCTTCATCCTTCTCCCCATTAAACCATAAAGCCTGCTCTGGTCAAGCCAAATTCTTGCTTACTTTTCTGTGTTTAGCCAACACCACACTGGTGTAGCAAAGTACTTGCTGGCAGTCATCAAAATATTGTTATACCGTATGCCAGGAATACTGACAAGAAAACAATAATGAAAAACAAAATCTGTGTTAGAAATGATGCTCTGTTCCTTCGGAATCCAGTCACTCTGCACGTGTGTACCCACCTCTATCTTATCTGCAATGCAGGTAACTACATCCATTTTATTTTCCATAATGAAGTATTGATTTCATTTGCAAAAAAAAAAAATTGCTATAACCACTCCTCATTGCTGGCATTTTACCTGAAGAAAAATCTCTTAACAAACATAATCTGTGTCAATTTGTGACCATTTAGTTTGTGAGATGGAGCTATTGCAAAGCACACAGTCCCACCACTCCCAGCAGAACACCATTCTCTAACTGGACTTACCTGCAGTGAGCTCAAGAGAGGCTGAGCCACAAGTGTGTGGTTTCACACCTCACTGGCTCAGCAGATGCAAAAAAACTACACACAATAAAATTGTTTGGTTTACAAAAATGCCAAATGAGTAATAGCATGCAACTCACAACACATCGTCTAAGAATATCATAAATTGCCTGGAATCTATCCCCTCAGCAGTGAAAGGCCAATCTAACACTACCCTTCTGCACTAAATAATTTGAATATGAAAACAATTAAGAGCACAATTTGATTTTAACATTAGCTGATCTGATATAGAGATACCTGAAATCCAAAAACTTTTTGCAGTGACAATATTATCTTAGGTGTGAGATCATTTAAACAACATTTATCAAAATATGTTTGCTGCTCCAAACTCCAAAGCAAATTAAACAAGTCAGCTGAGAAGAAATCACAGACAAAGCCACTGAAACCAGTCCACTTATGCAATGCACCAGATTTTGACAGCATATTATCTTCCACAAGATAGGTGAATACTTCCCTCATTTCATATTACTCAGTTTAGTTCAAAATGATCAGTTAATTCCAGGTTGGGAAACAAAACAAATTAGGAACTGAAAAGGCAAGGAAACTTGGTTTCCTTCTTCCAGTCTGCAAATAAGAAGTAGGTGTGGAAAGCTGAGACCTCCCAGCTCCAATGTCTTGCCAAGTCCAGTCTCAAGTCACCATTGGCTTCAGTTTAGTACAGGTCATGTTACAGTGCTTAGTTATAAACACAAAATAAGCTGAGATTTTTTTTTTTTCCTAAATACTTAGCACATTTAATACTGTCTAGTAGTTTATAAAGAGCAAATGAAAATGTTTGCTTTCCGTGTTACAAACTCTGATTTCCACCCGAAAGCAGCCTGAAAAAGCTCACAACTGAAAGACTAATCACATGATAAGTCATCCATCATTTTCCAAAAAGCACAAAAATAAAGACTAAGTAAATCTATGTAAATGTATACAGTTGCTTAGATGCATGCAGAGTATATCCTTCTCAATATTAAGAGTTACCTTTTTTCTTCCTGCCAAGACTACATTTATTTGCAAGTGAATGCCTTAGAGGTTATCAAGGGAAAAGAGTCAATCTTTCTTTAGGAAAAGAAATAAAAGCTACAAATGTTAAGCAAGATTAACATGGACCATTTCAGTCAAGGTCTCAGACTTAGCAATTCCCACCAACTCATCCTGCAAAAACATGCATAGCATAAGAAAAGGCTGAATATCGATCTTTTAACCAAAAATAGGATAAATATTCAGATATTGCTAAAACAAGTGCATATCATTACCCAGATTCTCTTCATGTAACATTCTTTAAAAGTCTGAACAGAAAAAGACAGGGAGACTCACACATACATTTTTAACTGTTCCACTCATGTCAAAACTTGTAAATTCTCCCCTCTCAGGTTCAGAAATTCCCCCAGTATCAACTTTTTAAATTCATCAATTTGAATACTTTGCATAAGACTTATAGGTTGCATTTTACTCCTAAATAGGCACACCTTGTGCCATCTCTTGTATCCTCTATAATAAGAACACTAAAACTTCATAGGAAAAGAAGATTAACTTCTCCTTTACAGTTACATCTCAGTCAAACATTCACACTCCTGAGACAGTTTGGTTCCTACCTTATAAACATTTTGTATTGAAAAAATTTGGGTCAAGGACAGCTTACCATCAATAACAGCCTACATCTCTCTACAATTACTGGCCAATAAGTAGCACAAGTATTGTAAAAATATTTATTCCATCACATTACCAAACATTAACTGGACCACAGCATTTCTAAAAAAAATCACTTTGCCTACCCAGGCATCCCCACAAAAGCATACCTCAGAGGTCCCAAAAGGGTTAGTGGATGGTTTTCTGCCACCAAACAAACTTGCCACTTCTCTCTTCTACGTGCCAACCCTGTGCTAAACAGCAGCTCTGGTATCTGCTGGGAGAGCTGGTATCTCTGGTATTACTGCTGGGAGCTTCCTAAAGCAGGCTGCAGATCAGAAGTAGGCTTTTTATTTTAATCTCTAGTAAGCCACATTTAACAGAGCAAAGTAAGGTTGTTCTGGTTGGTGAGAAAGTTTAGGTGTTCATTGCATTTCTTTGGATGTGAAAATAAAACATTAATAACCAGTACATAATGTTTATTATATAGCAGATCACAAAAATGAGATCAGATTCTCTGTTTCAATGGTCAGCACAGTAAAACTTCGTGTAGTACATCTGGGACTAACAAGAGCTTCTATAGTCATGAAACTGGTTTAATCAATCTTCATTTCTTTTGTGCCATAATGGAACATTTTTGCCTTTTGTTTTCTTTCTTAACAAATACATCTTAATTACACAAAATTAAGCTGAGCTGAGAGTGGGGAGATCTTTTTACTTTGAAATGATAACAGCAGCTTAGAGGCTTGGCTCTGCTGATTCTGAACTGCAATGAATGGAGATATTTCCTCACATTCCTGTTGGATAATTCTTCCTTTACCAGCCTTTAGTTACCAGCAGATCAGAGCTGGAGTTTACTCTTGAGTTGGCAGTAAACAAAAGAACAAATCTGTACTGTCTTCTGAGAAAAGAAATTGTAGCCCTTGTCCAAATATACTGAAACTCTAACATGGAGGATGACTAAGAAGATGTGTGTTGGATAAATGAGGCGATGTGCTAAACAGAATTTTTTTAAAAAATCAAAGGAAAGACTTACATGTTTATAGAGAACGACCAAGGCATTGTCAACAAATTCAGCCATCTAATAGAGCCTAATTTAAGTTATAATTCAGTAGAGGGGTAGACTGTGGTTTCAAACTATTGTGTTAATGAACAATTCAGCTGTTACTTCCAGATGACAAATGCACAATATTCATACTTTCCCTTAAAGACTTGCACTGGCTCTACTGCTGAAGTATACCAGCACCAGCTTGCAGGAAGAGCCACCTATCTGAAAAAAGCCACATTTTTAATTTAAACACTGACTTTCACCTCAAAGTAATAAAAAAAATATTCATCTGAGGGGATCTTTAATGAGTTACATGGCAAAAGATGAATATTTTTTCCTCTATTTCTTAGCTCAACATGAGCGGGCACCATTGATGTTTATTCTCCATAATTGATGTTGTACCTTATCCACAGGTGATGCATCTCATCTATGTGACAGCTTTCCTAATGAACTGAAACATGGGAAATAAGGATAAACAACTATCCCACTACAAACTACAGGCAAATATCTGTTTATTTTAAAAGCACAATATCCAAATCAACATTTCTGCAGCACATAGTGCTGCTCAGCATTACAATCTGGGTTTTATCTCGTACTTCCATTGCACCTTTTGAATCTCATTTAGTTTCTAAGCACTCCTGTCAGTTTCTGACTTGGCATCAGCCTCAGCCTGATGGGACCACATGGTAGGTTGAGGATCGACTGCATGACAGAACTGCCAGGCAAAGAAAGAGAAAATCAGGCAGTGCCCCACTGGTAAGCCATGTGCCAGAAGCAGAAAATAAAGGGGAAAAAAAACATCTGTAGATAAACAATAAGAGACCATTGGAAAGGAAAACTGTTCCTTCCAAGGTTTAACATGTTAAAACACTGCAGAATGCTCTCATAGCCCAGCAGCAGCCTTGCATGCAATCTGATGACATCCACAGTTAAAGGGCTTATATACTTCCTTAGCCCAAACAAGTAAATTCTGTTCTCTCCACCTACTCAGCTGATTCTCACTAGCTCTACTCATCCTGAACATCCACCAGCAAGCCCTGCACCATAAATGCCCGTGGTGACACAAACAGGGCAGCAGAGTGTTCTGGGGAAGGGCAGGCAGGCAGCTTGAGCCATGAGGCTTCCATCACTCCAGCCTCCTGTGGTGTCTGGACATCAGCACTCAGTCCTTCTGTAACAGATGGCCACCAAATCAGACTGAAAAAGAAGTCCCCAAACCTCAGATATTACACACATATACACACACCCAGAAAACAAAATAAAATATTCAAGGCATTTGGGAGTCTTTGCCACAACAAAACAAAAAAAAGCAACATGTTTTAGATGAGTAGATACAATCTTAGAACTGGCAAAAGCCTTTACTCAATGGTCTTCCTAGGATGCATAGGATGGCAGAAGCCATGAGAGATAAAAAAAAAGAGGTTTTAACGATAGGAGTAACTTGCCTTTGCCAGATAATCATCCAATGTTGCAGGCCGATCTGTTTCTCATATAAGGGCATAAACAACATGTGTTTGTCTGAGTTCATACCAAAGGAAACAGACTGCTGATCTCAATGTCCTCAAATGATGCATGGATACATTTTAAGCACTTGTTTGTCCTATTATATTCTGAAGTCCAAAATAGACCTTTTATTACAGTATCTCCAATTTCAGGACACGTATACAGTAAACAAGTGATCAGGGAATGAGAAACACTTATATTAATAGAAACAGCACACTGTTCATAAGTAGAGGTGTCAATTATTACTAAGCAAAATGGACATATTTCCAAAAATACCACCAGAAACTTAAAGACAACAAACCTAGCTTTATTTTTTGCTCAAAACCCAAAGAAAATCCAACTTATTCTGTACATTTTATCACCATTCACTTCTTGCTACATTTTTATTGGAATGAATATTTTTAAGGACCTCTCCACACTAAGAATACCTTCTGCCTCCAAGGACCCCATTGTAGTGGCTGTGTGACAAGCAGAATCAAACCCAAAGCAGAGCCCAGCATGGCTTCTTCTAGCTGTAATTCTGTGTCAAGGCACCAATATACATAAACTGGAGCATCTTGAAAAAGAAATCAGAGTGACAGATGCTTCTGGACTGGCTGCCTTAAACATCTCAGGTGACCAAGGTCTCATCCTTTAGACTTGCAGAACTTTTTCCTTCTCTTCAGCATTCAGAAATAATAATCATCTCAAACCAAAGAGCACCAAAAAACCCTCAGAGATTTTAAAATTTGTGATGCTAGACACATGACCTACAATTACTTTAACCACCCAGCCCTGTGAGCAAACAAACTGCTCAATTTTATTCTAGTTATAATTTAATAGCTTTACAATCTAAATAATACCTTTCTCCCTCAACTACTTCACTGCTTAACGCCAAATCTTTATATTAGGTACTGGAATAGACAGAAAAGATTACTTGTTAGCATTGACTCCAGATGTTCAGGGGTCTACTAATGCATTACTCAGAAATCAGGCTAACTACATAACACAGACCCAGTGCTTGGAAAAATCCTGACCCCACTGAATTCTGCTGGACTCTCCATATATTTTTATATACTCTCAAAAGAGAGGGGTAGGCTCACGTTCCTACTACCTACTACATGCACTGGTGGCTCAATGTCCCAAACTGTCCCCCATTCAGAGTTAACTGCTGTGCACTAAAAGGAATCACAGAACCTGCTGAGCAGGAAAGGACCCACCAGGATCATTGACTCCAACCCCTGGCCCTGCACAGCACCATCCCCAGGAGTCACACCCTGTGCCTGAGCACTGTCCAAATGCTCCTCGAGCTCTGCCAGCCCTGCTGCTGTCACCACTGCCCTGGGAGCCTGTTCAGTGCCCAGCCACCCTCTGGGGGATGAACCTTTTCTAACATCCACCCTTCACCTTCCCTGGCACAGCCTCAGGCCGTTCCCTCAGCTCCATCTCTGGTCACACAGAGCAGGATCAGTGTCTGCCCCTCCTCTTCCCCTCACCAGGGAGCTGCAGGCTGCAAGGAGTCTCCCTCAGCCTCCTCTTCTCCAGCCCTCCAGACCCAATGCCCTGAGCAGCTCCTCACACGGCTTCCCCTCAAGGCCCTTCACTGTCCCATGGCCTCCTTTGGACACTCTCTAGAGTTTAAGATCTCTCTCACACTGTGCTGCCCAAATGTGCCCCAGAGCAGAGCAGGACAATCCCTCCCTGGCCCCACTGGCAATTCTGGGCCTGGTGGCCCAGGACAGGGATGTCCCTCCTGGCCCCAGGGCACTGCTGGCTCAGATCCCACTGGGCACCAGCCAGGACCCCCAGGTCCCTTTGTGTGGTGCTGCTTTCAGCATCTCCTTCCCCAGGCTGTGCACACATCCAGGGCTGTCCCAACCCAGGGGCAGGCAGGATCCAGCACTTCTTGTTGGATGCAGTTATAAAGTATTTTGCAATTAGGGGGAAAAAAAAAACAAGACAGGAATGTAACAAACCAGAATTTGTATCAAGTCCTCAAGCAGGTTACTTGTGGCACCTCTCCTAGTAGCATGAGACAGTTTAACCAAGGAAGCAGAGACAGTTTAAGTGTGAGAGAAGCTGCTGGTTTTGCAGCACACAGGGAGATGAAGGAGGGAGTTTTCAGATGAGCACAGTTCTCTGCCCCAGAGAATTAACATTTACAGAGACACGTACAAAAGAAAAATAATCCAATGGTGAAGCCACACACAGTTGTTATTTTCACATGCATAAACATACTGCACAGCATCTGAAAAGGTGGGAATCCTTGGCACCAAGGAACATTCAAGTCAGACACAGAGACACAATATGCTGAGCTGGAAGGGACTCACAAGGATCAGAGTCCAGCTCTTAGGTGAATGGCTGGTTTGAGGGGTGAATCCCCAAACCTGGTGCTATTAACACCATGCCCTAACCAACACAATCAATAAAACACCAGAATGGTGATGACAGCAAGAGCAAAACCATTAGACACATGCAAATCTTCAGCACACAACTAAAAAGGACACAGATCACTCCTCCACCGGGGCAGAGCCTGCTGAAATCAGTAGGGCCTGCACTGACAAAAGCAGAACACCAAGAGCCCAGTCCTCAGGGTAACTGCTTAGCAGTTCCATTATCATTTACTCCTAGGCCACCTCTCTTAATGCAACTTTGCATAAAGTACCTCATGCCTAATCTAAAGTTAGGATTAATAGTATTTTTCTTTCAGCTCAGTCCAGCCCACTGTTTCATTCACTACTGGTCTCACCTCTCCACTATGTTAGCTGCTGTCTTGCTTCTGGCCATCAGAATAGTCTCAGAACTGCTGTTCTCTCTACAAGAAAATTTTACTATTGTAACAGAAGCTAAATTAAAACACTTGTGTCATGAACAATGGCAAGAGTGTGAGAGAGTCGCAAAAGGCCAGATAAAAAGGGAGATTTGTTACTTTTCCTTCATAAGAGGATTAAGAAAAATGCGCAAGATTTAAAAAAAAACTGTTCCAGCCCTTATCCCTGATGTATGACAACATGAAAGAGACCCTCTAAAGCACTTCTCACAGGAGGATATGTAAAAATCCTAGTTTCTTGCATGACTAACATAAGAATACTGATGATGTCATTGTCACCCCTTTGGATCACATCTGTCCTACAAATCATTATTTCTTACGGGCAGCCTTGTAAAACTCTGTTTAAGGTCTCACCAGGAAAAACATAGGTGATGTAGTAACTGGCATCTTTGCTATCTCATCAGAAAAGACTAGCAGGGATGTGGACCACCTCCCTCTTTCATTACCCTGAGGGGCTCTTTGCAGATGGGCTGTGTGGGAGAGATTTGTCTTGCACCCCTAAAAAAAGTTGTTGACTCTTGGGCATATTCGCTTTTTAAAGGAAGAGGAAAGAGAAACAGTGGGGTCATAAATTTATCGAGTGACATCTCCCAGAGACCCTCATCTTTCTTAGACACATGATGTTCATCAAAGGTCTGTGGGGCAGGGACCTTGTTTGCCACAGGGCATGCAAAGGCACTGAGGAGAAAGCGTTTCAGTGCTGTCAGTTGTCTCAAGAATGACACAAACAAGCTTCCCCTGCATCTCCACTGTCTGCAAAAATAACAAAATGAACAAAAGGGAAATACAGAGAAGTTTCCCGTGCCAACAAATCATTCCACAAACATCTGTTGTTCCTGATCAGTGAGATTCCATGGAAGGTAAGGAAAGATTGATACTCTGGGTGTATATGTTAAAAGACAACACGAAACTGACAGGTGCTGCACCCAAATGCTGGACAAGGTATCCAACCCCAAAGGGGTTATCTTAATGCCCTGACCCTTTCACAGCTCTCTAACCTTGAAAATGCACAATGTAACGTGAAACAAAAAGACAACAGAACCATCCCTGAAGTTTAAAAAATAAAAATAAAAAATTAAATAAAATTAATAATGCCAAACAAACAGGAAAAGCCCCATGAAACGCTATGCATTAAGAGTGACTGATTAAAGACTTCATTGTTGACAGTAAGAGTGACATTTTAAGCATGGGAGAGGAAGCAACAAGACCTTCAAAAAATCAGCAGCAACTTTGAATTACAATGAAGCAACACATAAAAATAGACGCTTAAGGCTGAGGACCCTTTAATGCCCTGTGGAGTATTCAGGGACAGCAGTAAACAAGGTGCTGATATACTTTACACTGCAAACAATGTTAGTGGCAAGCCAAATGGGACGAGCCCCAAATCAGAGTGAAATTTCAAGGCATGAAGTTTAAGATAAAGGGCTGTAATCAAATTACACCACAAATAGGTCCATTCATCTGTAAGCATTTTAACAGAGAGCATTGAATTACAGTTTGAAATAAAACAAATTAATTTGTTTTCTGTTTCTTAAATATCTATTCATTATTTTCCTACTACCAAAAAAAAAAAAATTCCCACCTTAACACAAGAATGAATGTGGGGAGAAAACTGAAATACTAATAATTACCGGGCAGGAAAAACAAGAAGAGTTTGAATTGTGTTATTTACATTCCCATTCCTGTTTCTGTGAATAGCGTGAAGTCAACAAACTAAGTGAAGATAGAAGAATCTGCAATTGCAATTCAAGTTGTTTTGTGCAAAAGGCCTAGCACCTTACATACATCCAATAAATTAGCCACATTATTTTCTTTCCCTCCCCTTAATAAATAAAAATAAAAATAATAGTTCTCACAGCGCCTTCAGTGCCTTCCACTAGGTTCTTCTTTTTCCCAAAAGCTATGACAATCCAAATTACTTAATACCACAAATTTTAAGTGCAAGGCATGCACTGTTCCTCGTCCTCCCCCAATTTGGCAGCACTGGAAAAGCACCTTTTAAACAAACCCGCGTGCGGAGGACCCGCTCTTTTTGTAAGTGCTGCAAGGAACAACAATCGGGGGAGGGGGGGGTGGGAAAAACAAAACCCAAAAAAAAAACCCAAAAAAAAAACCCAAACCCAACAAAAACCAGAGAGAGAGAGAGAGAGAGAGGAAAATAAAAGCAGCACTCACTCCTCCTCCTCCTCGGGCTGCTGTTGTTGCCTTTGTTGTCCGGCGGCCGCCCCGAGCCTGCGGCCGGGCCCCCGGCCCCCCCCTGCTCCCATTCATCGGCGGGGCAGCGCCGCGGGCCGCCCCAAAGCCGCACGGGGACACCCTGAACTCCAGCGCTGACCCTCGCCACCACCGCCACCTCCCAGCCCCGGGATGGGGGGTGTCCGTAGGGAAGATGCAGGTGTTCTCCGCACCCCCAAAAGCCCCTCACCCAGCAGCCCGACTCCTCGCAAGGAGGGAGCCGTCACCCACCCCAGGACCCTGCCCCT
>VZTB01014997.1:7781-49728 GCA_013397245.1 Thryothorus ludovicianus | reverse complement strand
GAGGAGCAGCTGGTGCTCGCTGGAACAAACAACTTGCCACTCAAGCCGGGCCCGGCGCGCCTGCGCCGCGCCCCGCCGCATGCCGGGCCTTGGAGTCCGCGCTCGGCCGCCCCGCCCCGGCCCTCAGCGGCGCTTCGGCCCGCCGCTTCAAAAATTATAATAGTTAAAATAAAACGACAATCAAGCTAGTAAGCGCCCAGCCGGTCGAGGTGTCGCTTTGGTTTGTTTCGTTCTCTTTGCACCTATCGGCTCGCTGGAAAATCTTCCCCAGCCCAAAAAGCTAGCAGGAAGGGGAACTTTGGAAGTTTTCATGAGCAGCGGGGAAATACTCAGATCTTACCTCGTTCGTTCCTTCGTGTGGCAGATGGGAAATCCTGGTCCGTTTGTCTGTGCAGTAAAAATAATGTGGGGAGAAAACCGTTCGCTTTTCATGCGGGTGTTAGGGAGGTAAAATCACAGCTGTCGAGAGCATAAAGCCGGCCCTGCGCGGGTAGTGCTGCTGGCAGGGCGGGGGGCTGGCAGCGTGCACGGTGTTCGTGCCCATCTGTGCCCCAGTCCTGAGCACCGGCAGGGGATGGCCCCGCACCGTGCCCCGGAGAGCCCCGGGGAGCCCCGGAGAGCCCCGGGAGCGGCTCCGCTGGCACCGCGCTGAGCGCCACGGCCGGGACAGCTGCTCTCGGGGCATTCGGAAAACACGACCTAGGCAAAAAACCGATTCGGGTTCTGTACGAGGGTTCCTCTGACTTCAGAACAGGCTGATTCTGCCGTGAACGCATCACTTTGGCCCTTTTCACCAGAAGATTTCAAATAAGCTTTATGAAGACCTTTAAGAGAAACCTTTCTGTTCCACACAGGGAAACTGAGTCATGGCATGTGTCCAAGGGCTCAAGATAGAGCCCAGCCAGCCAAGCCCCACTCCAAGTGACTCCTCTCCCCTACAGAGCAAGAAGAGCTTCTGCTTAACTTACAAGTTAAATTTTTTAGGGTCTGTCTTGTTGCAGAAATCTCTTGTCTGGAGACAAGCTTCCAAAACTAGCATTTCCAAGCCCTTTCTGTGCTGTTAATTCCCATGGGACAGCTGTATTTTTCCCCTGGACATGTCTCTTCTTCTTCTGTCTGTGGTCATACTCCTGAAAGGCTGTCTTAATTTTGTTATATCCAAAAGAGAAAAACTTGAAATTGGAGGCATTCATATTGATAGTTTGTCAAAATCATTTAGAGGAAATACAACCAACATAAAGTATCAAATCTCTACTTCGTTTTTAAAAAGCCTCTAAAAAACTAGTTTTCCTTCATGGCGTCACAGTTCAGATGACTCTAGGCATTGCATTTTAGGAAGCTGAAGAGGATTTTTAATCTGCTTCCACTGACAGTTGAAGGTCTTGGACTTCAAAGCTCTGAATGTGTCTGTGCCCAGCTACAAAAAATGCCTGCACCTGCATCTACAAATCACAGACTTGTGTTCCCTGGGGACAATGCAGACCACAGAGACCAGAAGGAAGCAGTCAGGGACAAAATATGCTCACACTATCTTGGTTGATGGGATCTTCCAGAGGAAATTGGACAAATGTAACCTGAATCATTTCTAGGAAATGCTGCAAAACCTTCCTCTTTTAAGAGATTTTCCCATCATAATCAGGACACCATTCACAACATCAACTCCTCCCCTTCCCACTTAGAGAAAAATATGTTGCCCCCCAGCAGAGCTTTCTCAACCCAGGGAGTCCAGACACTCCAGGAAGGCCACCAGGGATTATGCTATTACAGACTAATTACCACAGAAAATGCTTACATGAAACAATGAGAAAGTTACAACAGACCCAAAGGTAAAATCAGTGGGAACCTTTTGAACAAGCAGCTCATCAGAGACTTTGTTCTGCCTGCAGGGAAGGAGAAAAGGAGGCCCTGAGTTAGACATCTGNACATCACCTGGGAAAAGAGATGGTGTCAAAGAGATAGTAGTAGCTGAGCTGCATTAGTAGAGCTTTCCTTAGAACATAAGCAAACAAGGAAAAAAAAAAAAAAATTCCACACCCCCCCCAGCCCACAAAACACAAAAATACTTCTTAATTTTCTGAATTTACATCTGGTGCTCTCCAAAATTGCAATGTCTTTTCTGGGCCTGTTCAGCTGCTACAGTTTTCCAAGTCTTCCAAAGAAGGCCTAAAAGCCTTTGAAGTAGAAACACTGACCTCATGGCTACTGTGAACCTTCACACAGTTGACTGCAGGAAGCATTAGGAAAATATAAAGCCCTACCAACGCTCAATAAAATTTTCTATGCATGAAAAATATTTCTAGCTCAGCACAGGCAAATTTTTCAAGAGCCGGCAACCTGGCAATTAGCCAAAATACTAATAAGGGCCCCCTCCTCCAGCTGACATTAGTATTCAAATCTCTCTTTCCCTTGTTGCCAGGTACATCTGGGAGATTCTATGCAGGGAGCAGCCTAGAGTGTGTTGTTAGTATACATAACATACTATAATATTTTTTGATTACTGCAATTTCAAGTTTTCCTTATTTTTGCAGCTTGGGAGGACTCAGTTGGCCCAGCCACAGAGAAAGGACCTGTTGTGCAAGATGATGTAACTGCCCATTTTTACTAAAACCAAAACTCATTCCCTGCCCATGCAGCTTGCAGTCAGTTTTAACAGCACATGCTGGGCAGGCAGAACACAGGAATGGGGAGCTCGGACAAGAGCACAGGCAGAGGGGATAGCAGCAAAACACAAAATAAATCTCACCAGGCTCTTCGAGTCATCTCCTGCCTGGAGGGTGAGCAGAGCACTTATGAGCTGTCACAGGTAGATGAGATTTCTAAGTGCTCTGGATCAGATACCACCCACAAAACTAAGCAGAATTCAGGGGTTGAAGCCTTGAGGCCAGAGGTGGTGGGATTTCACCAGTAAAAAAACAGAGACTGTGCTTAGACCATCAGGGGCTTCTCAGATATCTTGGCTTCTGCTCATGATCACAAGGACCTTCTAAGTGACAAGCAGTGCTCCTGCTTGCCCTGGAGCACTCTTTATCTGAAGTGAGGGCCTCAGAAGGAATGGATTATCTTATGAAAAACTTGAGTTCAAGAAGATGGTCTGCAGTTTTGCCTTGAACATTTCTCTCCGTGGCAACCAAGGTACAGTTCACCAACAGTTCTCTGGGAGAACTGCTCTTCTGAGTCTGAATTTTGTCTGAGAGCAAAATTTCTCATGAAGTACACTGAAGTTCAACACCCTGCATGCAATTTGCATCAAAACCACACTGAAACACTCAAAACCAATCAGCTTTGGCAAATAGAAATTGAAAATATGTAGGAATAGTTTAGGTGAAAGGAATGTAATTACGCACTGTGACAAACAGTTCATGAAGATCAGCACTGCACACAGAGGAAAAATAAAGGAGAATTTCTAATCATGCAAGTCATCATGTTTTATGCAGTTACTACAAACTACAGCAGATATTTCAGTATTACTTTATTTAGATGGTGGAAATTTGTTCTTAAATGATTTGTAGTATTTTCTGATATAATGGAAAACCTTCAAATTACCTTATTTAGTTCTCAAAGACGAAGTTATCGTAGCCTTTTCCAGATGGAATTTAACATGTAGTATCTAACTTTTTGGCAATTAAACCTCATTTTTAAAAATAAATATAATTTGGATTATATTATCTTTCATGATTTGTATGACATTGCACTGCTGCAAATCTAAGGTTGTTGGTAGAATTATGCTCTTCTTCCTGAAAGATATGAAGTTCAACAGCATCTTGACCTCTGACCAGAGCTTGTAACAGCTGCTAAGACCTAAAATAGTAGATAATAAAAGCCTAATGTGAATGACGTAATGACAATAGCGTGGATAAATATGCCCATGGCAAGATGAATCCAGTTGTTTGTACTAGCATTTGCTTTTCTTCAGTATATGGAACACATTAAGTTCTTAGCACATCTGTAGCTCTGGTATGAAACCAGAGTCAGTGTGCATTTCTGGGGTCCCTTTCACACCCAGTACATAAGGGATGCAGCAATTTGTTCCAGCTCCTAAGCTGTGCTTTTGAGTGCAGACTCTGTTTAAAGGTTTGAGAACTCGAGGTACCTTCAGGTCAGTTGCTGATTTTGACCTGAAGAGAAGCCACAACATTTCTTAGCAGCCTCAACCAGTTTGCTCTGAGATGGAAGTTAGTAAGTAACTATAATTATCTGGGAACTCCTTGCTTGAGTTAAAGAGGCCTTTTTGACCCAGGGACAGTAAGGCTTCTTTACACAAACAGGTAAACAAAGGCACAGAAAGGCGGGCAAGGATCCGAGGTCACACCATTGGTTATTATCATTTTGGAAGTACAATTCATAGGCCACTGCTTGATCATGAGACCACTACAAGGTTGTCTGAGGCAGACAGACAGGATGGGTTTACAAGCTGCTTATACTTCAGTGACAGTTAATCTCTTAAGGCAGAAACAATCAGTTCTTTAAGAACAATCACATCTAATATATTAAAATGAAAATAAAAATTTTAAAAAGGGGGAGGAAGCTTCCCGAATGATAGTTTCTGAGCTTGTTTGAAAATTACTCATTTATTTAATTGAAAAGAGCGATTTATCAGACTAATTTCCTTCTAGCAACCAGAGACCTTTCAAAACTTGATTGCAGTTAATATGCCAGTGTTTCAAAGCATTTTATTCAACTATCAAATAAGATAATGAAGACTTTAATTTACTGTTGAGGTACAAAGGGGGCTGAGCAGGTCAGACACTTCATGCTCCCAGGGTGGCAGGGGAGCAGATGAGACTGTGCTGTGCTCCTCAGAGAGACCAAGTCCTGCAGGAGAGCTGAGGGGGGCCACAGCAGCCAAAGAATGTGTAGAGGCAGCTCCACCTGTGCACAGAGCCACATTACCCCTAACCTGGACAGCAGCAGAGAGCTCCACTAAACATTCACACTCCAGCTTGCAAATGGGGATTGTCCAACTAAACAGCTTGGTCAGGGAAGACAAAATGTCACAACCCCACCACCTGTGTTCTGTGCTTTGGTGACACCTCACAGCTACTGCCCTAGAAGAACAGAAAACAATGGGACTCCCAGTACTGGCCTGGGGAAAGGAAGTTTTGGCACTTGTAATCAGTGTCATGATAGGAGGGATGAAATTTCATGTACCTGTCACGTGTAGCTGGACATAGCAACAGATGCAGGACTCAGCAACCACAAAGTACCTTATCAAACCTCATATACCATAAAGGGGCAGATTTGTACTCTCCCCCTCTAAGGCAAGCAGTATTTACTCAACTTTAGCCTGTGAGAAGCCAAGCATAAATATTTAATCTTGGTATTTTTACTCAATTCCTCCTCCTCTTAACTAATGTCTGTCAAAGCTTGTCCCTATCCTTGGAGATTACTTGGGTACAGCCACTCATATGAAGCCCTCATTTTTATTTAACACCTAGATGCATTAAGAGGTTGAACCTTGGCTTTGCTGGAAACATTCAAAGCATGGAAGGTAAAATGATGAGTAAAAGAAAGAGGAAAAGTATTGCTGCTTGTGTTGCTGAACTGAAACATCACACGAGATAGAAGCTGGTGGTCTCCTAGCCAAGATGCTGATCCCACTGGGTTGTTGAGCTACTTACACCTGTTTGCTGCAATAAGCATTATTGAAACAGACCCAGTCCAGCTCATTATCTCTACACAATCCCAGATGAAATTACTAAGGTCATGTCCACTTTGTGAACACTGACAATCATTGTTGATACAAAACTGAGAAAGCATGGCTCAGGATGTGGGAAAGACATCTTCACAGCTACTAGGAGGTGTTAAAGGTGACCTTATCTTCTCATTTACTTCTGATACTGAAATAAGCAGTTGAAGAAAATGCTCTCTCCCCCCCTCCCAGCCCCAGACTGCCAGCCTCCTGAAGATCAACACATCTGCAAATACATTCTGCAAACCTCAGGGAAGAAAGCCAGATTGCAGCCTGCCTTATCTCTTCTGACTGGCTGAATGTATTTCAGGCCTCAAGCATCACATGACTGTACATAACATATAAATACAATAACTAACATGGCTTTTATAACAGATCAGCAGGGATCAGCAGTGTTGAACAAACACCCTTATTTGCAAAAGCACCTTCCCAGCCCATGAAGCAGGTGACCTTGTCTCCCAAGGGTTACAGTGCAGAGTTAATGATCCACAAATTAAGGATTTGAAATTTATCCACAGCTCCCCTCTTAACTGCACCATTTTGCACCAAATCAAATAAACACTGCCACTGCTCTATAGAAACCCAGTGCTGTAAGAGAGGCCAGAGTCCAGGAGGCAGTGGACAGTGCATTTTCTGCTAGAAGGCATCTGCTGGTGGGGATAAGATTTCATGAGAAAGCATCGATCAGTATCTTGTTCAATGTCCTTTGTTGTACCTCCCACTGAGGAACATAGTGCATATCTCACCATCTACTGCCTGTGACCAGGCTGGGCTCCACAGTGGCCTAGGGACTCCTAAAGACCAGTCCAACCTATAAACCATTAGTATTTTCCAGAAACAGGTTCATACACACTGGAAAGATCTGATTATACAGGATAGAATCCTTTATGCTCTGCTGGATCACGGGATTCACAAGATTTATTTCCACATGAAATGCCAAATGGAAAAATGTACATGGAAAAATCCCCTTGCCTCTTGCATTCTCAATAAACTATACCCCATATCTCAATGGTGAGAAGGCCTTATTTGCCCATATATTTATAGAGTAACCTTATGTGCACAGAAGGAAGTACACTTCTGACCAGACTATGCTTCTTTTACAACTGGTGTAGCTAAGCTGAGCTCACAGGGTCTTGTCATTGCCACTTGAAGGCCCCCTGAATCTGTCAGTCAACATAACCTCTGGATAAATCCTGTGAACTTTTGGCCTTGTGGGACTGGAACACCAGGCTCTTTCCTCACTAGGCAGTTTTTGGCTGTGCCAGGGTGTTTATTGCTGTTGAAGCTGGCTTTAGAAGTTGCAGCCTGCCCTAAGACTAATTCCTACACATTTGCTGTGGTAGTCAAAGCTTTTGTCTGGCCACAGGATAGACAGGGAGCTCCTGTGATAGAAGCTCAACAAAGAGGAGGACATGGAATATTTTAAATTCACTCTATGGCCTGTTCTCTTGAAGAGAGGCTGAGGCAAGCAGGCAGGAAGCACAGTTAGGCAAGGTGGCTTTGCTCAGACAATGTGGGGTCTGTGGGTCATTTGTCTGTAAAAGACAGCAAGCCTGAGCCAGTGTGTCCAGGTCTCTCTTGGCAGAAGTCTAACAGGGAACCACTCCATTTCCTCCAGCACTTTGTCACCCTCCATTCCCTCCTGTTTGTCTTTCTCAGCAGGATCTTTTTTAGATGGTTGCTTTGATACAAATGAGCCCCCCTGCAGCAATTTAGAAGATAAAGCCCTGCTGTCCTCATAACCTCTAACATGAGATCTTCCTTTAAATATCTCAACTCTTTTGATTCCAGACAACAAATTTCAACAAATACTTGAAAACACTCTCCTCCTCTGGTATCTTTCATACCAGTATAAAGTTTTTAACTCATTGTTATCCCTTGAAAACAGGCTACAGCATCGTGCCCAATCATTCTCATGCACATCATGAAGTTTAATAGTAGACAGAGACCAAGACCAAAATTAAGAGTATAGTAAAGAGGCATTAAAACTACTAAAAAATTAGGAAATGTACAGGTATTTGCCTACACAAGACCCACTTCTGTAACACTTGGCAATCATGTATGATAGTTTCAGGTTCCAATTTGCAAATGGAAAAATCTTAGAAATGTCGTATTTATCAACAGGATATCTCTGCAGAGAAATCTCTCATCTTCAGATTGTGTGTTCCACCATGGTAACACAGGAATACTTTATACTTGGATAATACACCCTATTTGTAGGTTCATAGATGCTGAAGGGAGGAGTTGCTGAAACAAATTCAGCGATAAATATAATGAGCTGTAGAACTGGACCATCTTGCCTTGAATCCTGTTTCACACAGTAACTCATGGCAGAAGGTAAGAATAGAACATTTTTGTAGCCCCTCCTGCTGCATCCAGTCTAGACTCTAACACATAGAAAAGCTCAAATTCTTCTAAACCGCTCAGTCTTTATTTCAAGAGCAAAATTTTAGTAGTAATAATCTGAGTGCCCTGAAGAACTGAAGCTGAATTGAAGAACAAAGTCTGATAGAAAGCAGGGAAAAAAACACTGAAATATTTTAAAGTGGAGCATTACAAACACTGAAAACAGTCTAAAGAAATGGGACAGCAAGACACACAGGGGAGCAAGTAGAAGGAGGCAGAGTCCACTACATTTATCTGTGTAGAAAGTTTGCTTTAGAAGAGACAGTCCACTGCTAGGTTAAAGCATGGCTTTCCTCTGCCACTGGCCACAGTAACAGCAACAACACAAAGAATCTCAGCTTTAGGGATCAAAGGAGAAATTCAGGCTTTACACTGTTGTATAATATGGTCACACATACCCCTTTTACAGCTGTTTTCTTTCTCCCTGTTATAACTACCCACACCTTTGTCTTGAGAGCTGAGAGCTTTGACTAATGTTTATAAAGCTGGCTGTTTTCAAGGTCCCGTTGCTGCCTGTATCAGCCAGCATGTAACACAATTCTTTACACTCAGATTCACTTTTCAAATCTCACTTTTGATTACTTCAAGGCTGTGTTTCATGCTATGCTGTTATTTATTTTAATGAACTCTGCCTACTCTATCATTTGGTTCAAACTAGGAGATCTTTGGAGCTGCTATGCTACACACAAATACAGGATGATACAGCAAAGTAACCTAAATGGAATGAGGCCAAACAACATGTAATCATGTCTAACAAGGAGGGAAGGGAGAAAGTGCAGAGGGGGATGGGTAGGGAGAAGTGAGATGCAATAAATACTGTGTGAAGAAAACCCATGCTTCTTGCCATACATGAAGTCTGGCAAATAAACAGGAGGACAGCTCTGGCTGAAAAGGAAGAGGAGGGTCTGGCAATCAGGTGGATGGACAGTGAAAGCCATTTGCTGCATTGGCAACTGATTTTTTTCTAATGGCCTGTTTTCACAAGGGGGCAAACATAGGTCTAGAGAAACACCTCTGCNTTAGAGGGGGTTATATTTTTTTTATTTTTTTTTTTTTTTTTTTTGTATTGCTGTTCATGACTTGCAGAAAGGGAAAAAAAGTACAGAGTTACATCAAGGAAAGTCTCCAGACAGTTACCTGCTTCCTAATCTGCTTGTTACCTGAAGACTAAGCCTTCTCAGTTCTTTGCATTAACTAGAGTCTTCTTTACCTCTCTTCCCATAAAACTCATATTAATTTATTACTCTTTAAGTAGAGAGAGTAGGCAGTGATTTTATGATGTGTTTCTTGGGCAGAGCTAGAAATGGATAAACTTCTCAGGCAGAAATAACACAGAATTTGTTTCCATGTTTGCAGAACAAATAGATGAATTGAAGGGAAGGCAATATAGTCACAAGAGTATTTTACTGCCTAGGCTAAATAACAGAAAGGTGTCTGCACTGGAGTAATTTGTCCCAAGGGGAAATGATAATGGAATAAATACTATACAGTATTTGTTTAATTCAGGAACTTGCAGAGAGAAAGATAAGCAGGAGATGATGAAGCCTAAGGAAGAGCTGAAGTCCAAGAGGTTCTTATCCCTTCCTTGTAACCAACCACAGTCATGGAAGCACTTTATCTTGTTCTCCGAATTCTTGGGCACAAACCTCTAACTAAACATACCAGAACTCCCCCTACTGAGGGGCCATCACAACCACAACCAAATACTTGGGGAATTTCTTTGGCAAAAGACTTCTCTGTTGGAAAGTGCTGATTTGTTGAAAACAAAGCTTTCTGTGGAAAACTGTCATCTTCAACAAAATATTAGCTGGAAGATGTTCCTCTTCTCACAGTGCAATTGCTTGGCAAGACCAGGCAGATCCAGCATCCCTTCTGGGGTCCTTCTGCACCAGCCACACACTGCGTGGACAGACAGACAGACAGACAGACAGACAATCACACCCCACAAAGGGCAACCTCTTTAGTGGAGAAGGCCAGATTTAGAAGTGTTTGAAGCTGGCCCTTCCCACTGGACTGCTGCTATACAGGAAGGGAATTGGTTCCTATTGCAATCTCCTCCTCCAAAAGGTAGGCTTAGGCACTTGGATCTTCTTTTCCAAGTGGAGAACAAAAGACAAAATCATCAAGCTTTTCATAAAACAGCACTGTTTCCACTTTCTGGTTTTAACACAAATTATATTGCACTCACACTAGGGACTGATAATTATTTTGGCTAAAGAAAATTAAACAAGGACAAAACCTTGTAAGCCTTGTGATAGCACTACATTAAGAAAGATTAACATAAGACTTAAAATGAAAGAAACCCTCCATTGTTCTCTACCCCCCCGAGCCTGAGGCTGGATCTCCTTGCATGCAGCACTTTGTTGTCAGCACTGTTTCAACAGATCAGTGGAACAAGGTGCAAGCTGGGCTCCCTGACTATGGAAACGGTGTTTTCTGATGATATTTAAGAGCCCTAAAAGTCTGTCTAAAAGTTCCAGATACTCCTTTTAAATTATGTGGCTAGACTAAGATTTTGGTTCCAATAATATAACTGCAGCAAATTTTTTCTTTTAAGCTCAGAGGGAAGACAGAAAGGCTCTTTCTAGCTCTTGAATCTTTCTATGCTATCACAAGCAATTGCACTGTTTAAATCCTTTCCCAAAGATCTCAGATCCTGTATATGCCAAGGCCTTTTAAAACACAGCTCAGCTGCTTGGTGAATTCTTAGTGAGCTCAGCCTGGGTGTGTGCTTGCCCATGCTCCTGGTGCATGGGAGCTGCTGCTGCTGGGGCCCAGGAGCTCAGGGTGCTGCACTGTGGTGCCTCTGCTCAAGGCAGGTAATGAATGTTTCACTGTAGTTGTCCTGAGTTGGAAGAGAAGTGTGCCTCCCCTGATTCTGTATTTCCAAGGCAGCATCCTCATCTAGCTTCAAGTCTCTATCAAACTTAGACAAAAAACAAATTAAAGACTTACCTTTTGAACATCCATATATATATATGCTACCAAAGAACATGCAACATAAACATATTTTTGACTTATTTTTTTGGAAAACACAAGCCCATGGAAACAGGATATAGACAAAGTCTTACAGACGCTGCTTGCTGCAATACAGCTGAGTGTAAATTAATTGAGATTCCAAGCAACAAGGAAGGCCTGTCCACAAACTCTGAGCTCACAGCCACCTTGACCCAAGTCTGCAATTAGGACTAAGAGCTGAACCACAGCAATTTCAAACAGCGTGACATTATCTCACCTTAAGTCCTTTTGCTGGTCCAAAATAAGGTTAATTGTGGATTGGTATTTTGTGACTGACCTTTTTATGTACCTCATTTTCTGTTGTGGCAATGACCATTGTGGCAACAAGTGATAATGCCTTGTACTTCAGAGTTTGCTGATGTATGAGCCATTCCAGAGGCAATTGCCCAGGAAGAAAGCAGCAATGAGCTGTGCATTAGCCATGTAGAGAGCCTTGAGAAGAGTAGGAGCATGGTGCTGTGCCACCAATCTCCTCAGCAATTAGAAAAAGAAAGGTTGGCAGAGACACTTGGTCCCCAGCGGTGTTTCCCATCTGGTTTTTGAGCTGTAAACCTCAAGGGGTAGAAAAGATAAAAAAACCTCAAAAGCCACTTGGTGAGAGGAAGGGGCTCTTTGTCAAAGCATGGGTCAATGGAAATCAGCTGTGACTAAAAGAGTAAGTAATACAGAAATTGCCCCCATGTCACAGTGTCTGTCAGCAGAGGGACTTCCAGCATCCACATGACCTCTGCTGACTGACAAGGTGACCATGATTCCATCAGCAGTGTGTGCACACCATGTTTGGTACTGTCATAGATGTAAAAAGGTATATGTAGAAAGGGAATAGAAAACTTATCACCTCAAATAGCATCAAGAGATTAATTTCCTAAAATATAGATGCTGAATGTCGGTTTGATGCCAATCGCTGATTTTTTCTTTTTTTTTTATTGATTCACAAGACTTTTTTTATGCAAATGCTAAGTGTTCCAATTGCTTAGATAATCCAGTCTAAATATGTATACACTTTGTAGGAAGTTAGGGCTTGGTTATAGCTTTTCACTAATGGTAGGAGAAAGATCCATAATATAATCTTGTAAGACTTGACTCAGTCAGACTTCTGAATTAGATTTTGGCACACTTGTCATCTCTGTATTTAGACTTCTTGACACAGATTTACAGCCTTTTAAATCTGTTTCTTCCCAACTTTCAGTCTAAACATTTCCTTGGATACACAAAAATATCCACAACAAATTAAAATACGTGCATTGATTAGCTGATCACAGAACACTTAATCTGGTAGGCAAGAAAAATATTCCTATTACACTGCTGTTGATGAACCCAGAAGCAAAGATTCTTTATAAGAAAGATATGTTGCTAGCAGTGTGGGCTTGCCAGAAACTCATTCTCTGAACATAAATGGCTTGATACTGAGAAGAAATAATGGTTTAGGCCACTATTGGAAAGCCAGTGTTGGTTTATTTCTTTTTATCACTCAAAAGAGAAAAAATGGAACTTCAAGTCCAGTGTCTTTGCTTTAAGTTATAAGAAATTATTACAAGAGTTCTTCATTAGGTTGGTTTGTTTTTGTTTGTTAGTTGATTTGTTGTTTGTTTGTTTTCTTTGTTTCTCTCATTGATAAAGTGTTGAAAAAACAGAATGCAGGCTGCCTCCCATAGTCTGTATATTACATCTGCTTTTATCTGCACCAGTAGAAAGAGGAAAAAGTTCAGGCAGCCAGGATAATATCACTGTCAGTTCCATGGTATGGTCACTTCTTTGAAAGCAGGTACACATGAAATAATACAACTCCACCAGACTTCACTGGATAGCACCAGTTTACACCAGCTCTGATTTTCAGGCTTGTCCTCTAACTACCAGTATGCTGTGTGGAAACAATGGTAAGAGATATAAAGAAAACACCAATGATTTTCTGAAGTAATTTCTTGTTTTCTTGTACTGTGCTTTTCCAATTTTCAGATGACTTGCTTATTAGCCCAGTTTGCCCTTTTGGTATCACAAATAATCGAGGTGCTGTTTCCTGCTCTGCTGATCTACTACTGTGTGCAACAGCTGCATCTGCAAAATCACAAAAACAGATTCACTGCAGAGTAGCAGCAAGCAATCCTTAGCATTGACCCTGCAATCTTTACCAAGTTGGAATTCCCACAGAATTTAATTGAAGTATGCAGAATTCAACTTTAAAGTTCAAGTGAACAGAAACATGGTGAGGACAAACATGGGTAGGGACTGTCATAGTCCTGAGAAAGGTAAAATGTAACATTGTGTGCTAATGCAAGGATATCAGGAGTTAAGATCCTTCTACAAAGAGCAGAAATTAACTATTATTTTGTTCCGTTTGTTTATTTTTGACTAGGTATTTCCCAATCCTTTTATTATTTTAGAACATAATGAGAAACACTTTTCCAAGCCTATATGAATGTGATGTTTCAAAAATATTTTCTCCATGTAAATTAGAACAAAAATATCAACTTCTTTCATTGCAAGCATTAATTTTAATCTTTTATTTTGTTTCAGTTTAAGCTCCCATTTGTGTTTCAAGTACTATAAATTATAAAAGAATTGTTCAAAGCAGATGTTTCAATGTCAAAACCTTTCCTGTAAAAATCATTGTAAAAGAAAAAATGTGATAGGATAGGCTCAGAACAAGTCTTCTCTTGAAAAAAGGTTAGATTTGAATGAATTATCATTTTACAACACAGACATTTCAATAAGAAATTTGTGATTAATTCCTTTCAATAACCTCTCAAGAAGGAAAATCCTTTTACTATCTGTAAGCTGGAATTACTATGCAAGTGTGCTGAAGAGTGCTAGAGACAGGAGACAGGTATGTACTCAAAGCCACCTGGGTACTTCTCCTCCACCACTCACTCTGGAAGCCTCAGAGGAAGCACAGAGAGTTTCCTCTCCAAATGACAATAGAAGAATGCAATCCCCATGCCCTTGACAAGTCAGGTCAGAGCAAAGCAAGCTGCTTCATTTCCACTTCTCACTCCAATATCCTTTTGCATGCTCTCCAATGAGGAAGACAAGCAGAGTACATCAAGTGGCTTTCCCCATTCCACACTGTCCTGTTCTGCATCTGTATTGATGATACATGTGGATGAGTTCAATTCTTTCCTTAGAGCATGCCTGGATATGAAGTAGTGTTCTCCAAGAATGTGAGCAGGAAGCATGTTCTGAATCTTGAGATTCTACTCATCAATGGAGCATGCTGCCATTATAGCACTAAGCTACCACAAAAATAATAGCTTAATTCCATTTTCATGATGAGAAGTTTCCTCTAAAACTGATTCAATAATGCATGATACTATTTTCTATGCTTATGCCAATGACTTGGAAAATTGTAACATTGTAAACTTTTGTGTAAGAGGATAAGCCAGACCCAATTGCAATGTCCAAGTACCAGTCTTATGTTTTAGTTTCTTCCTTCCCTATCCCTGCAATTTTCAAATGCACAACCAGTGCCCAAATATAAGACTCATTATTCTCTCCTGCACTTACATGTTTGTTCTCCAAGCAGGTGGATGAAAGTCCCTCTACGTGGCTGTCATGGGTTGCAGTTCCAGCTGTCCCAGCAGTGTGTGCTCTGTCACCAGCTGTTGGAATTGGGGCAGGAGGTGGGGATGGGATAACCCTCTGCTCATGGCCCAGCTGTTAAAAACCAGCTGGGGCAGTTTCTTTATCTCTTCCACAACCCCCTCTCTCCATGGAAATGTCATCTGCTCATGGGCCAGTGAGTGTCACTGATAAAATTCCAGCATCCCATTGGGAAATGCTCCATCCAGGGGGAGGAGCCAAGCATTCCTACCAGGATAAAAACCTGAGACTTGGAACAACAAGGCAGCCTTTTCACTGGATTCTCAGAAGAAGACCAGGCCCATCCATCACCACTCGATCTTCACAGGAAAACTCCACCTTTCTCCAGGATCACTGCTCCAACAGAGCCACATCTGCCACTGCAGGAGGGCTGCAGCCACCATTGAATGGCACTGCCACCAACACCCTGACCCATGGGGGGTCAGGTTGGATTCTGTCACTGGGTTTGTTTGTTTTGTAATACTGCATGTTTGTTTTATTTTAGTTCTAATAAAGAACTGTTATTGCTATTCCCATATGTTTGCATGAGAGCCCCTTAATTTCAAAATTATAATTTGGAGGGAGGGGGTTTACATTCACTGTTCCAAGGGAGGATTCTGCCTTCCTTAGCAGACACCTGTTGTTCAAACCAAGGCAGTGACTTAAGCTTTCTCTCTCAGTACAGGGTTGTGGACTTTTATAATTTCTCATACAGTAGCAAATGATGTTGAAAAGGCTTTTAAAGGCCATTAATAAAAGAGTAGAGAAGAGAAAAAACCCATACTGCTAACAACTAAGATTATGAAATTGCAAAACTTTGCTGGATGAACAATGATACAGGCTCTGAAGGGTCACTCTTACAGCTCATTCTTGAACAGAACTCTCTTGGTTTGAAAGACAGCTGTCTGTCAAGGAAGGGGGGACCCTCCCTTGGAATGGAAAATACGACTCCCTTTCCTCAGAATACCATAGCTTTGAAATTACGGGGCTTTCAGGTCAAGATAAGGAAAAAGGAAGGACAGTTCCTTACGGGTGTGTGTAACGAGGCTGCTGGCACTTTCCTGTGGGAACACAAGATTCACCTCCGGTTGTCCTGGAGGCTCAGGGACCTGGGCAGGGGTCTCAGAGACCCTGGCACACAGCCCAGAACACCTGTGGTTTTGATTTTAGCCCATGGGAACGATTGCCAACCTTAAAAGAAGAATTACAAGTCACAGGAGTTTAAATAGAGCATTAGTGAGTTTGTCACAGGGTATAAAAGTAGTTTTTGAGTTTTGGTACAGGGGGGTGTGTGATACCAAGATGAAGGAACCCTGTGGTTTTTAGGTTTCTTCTTCCTTCTTCTTCTTCTTCCCTCTCCATCTTCTTGGTGACGGGGACATGACTGATTGGTTTAAAGTAAAATCTGACTGTCTAACGTAGAGAATAGGTATTGGAGATAATTAGTAAATAATCTGTACGTAACTTTTAGTATAAAAGATAAACACCACCTCTGAGGGGGGAGAAGGCCTTCGACTGTCTTGCTGGAAGGAGCTCGGCAGGGCAGAAAGAAAATGTTTGAGATAAGAGAAAATAAACAACCTTGAACACGAGACCTGAGGAGTTTCTGCTCTTTTCTCCCATCTCTCGCTGAGGAAAAAAGGACTGTACATTGTCGGAAATTTCTGCAAAACAACAGAGACAATTCCGGCACTTTCCCCTTGGTGCAGTTCCGGCCGCAGCCGGCAGGGGCGCTGCCTACACATTTAGTTTCTCCTCAGCGCCGGTTGTTATTTTCTTTTAGCAAAGTGTTATTGTGTTTTTAACAAATGGGAGGAGATTCTCAGAGAGAAAGAAACAAAAGGAGAAATCTTAACCCCCAACAAGAGTTTTTCATAGTCAGATGAGAATATTTTAAAAGTTCATCTCTGTAATTAAGTAAAAAATATCATCCAGGTTACCTTTCAGAGTTTATGTTTATCACTTCCATCCCTCTGTGAAGGGATAACTTTCTTACACAGCTAGCACACCTTATAAACAAGCTTCCTTTCAGCTCTGCAGCGCAGAACCGACCAGGGCTACATATTATACTCTGCTTTTCATTAAAAAGGGAAGGGAAAAAAGCATGCATGACTCCACTAAATGAACAGATCAGACACAAAAGGCCACAGACAGCAGCAGGAATACAGTTACTTCCACAATCTGCTAAGTTTTGCCTTAGAGAGCTTGTTAGGAATACTCTTAAGGAGATGCTATGTGCCCACTCCTATTGAATATTTAAGTTGAGCATTTCTTAAGGACAGGCCTCAAAGACTATAATTTCTATAAAGGAGCAATGGAAGATCAATTATTTAATTTCTTCAACCATAGTAAAACAAACCACTGTTTCTAACATGACTCAAATTGGAACAGGTCAGATTCTGCCCTCTCTTTTATTGGGCAAAAAACAACTCCAAACAACAAAACAAAAACCAATTTGTAGTGATTTTTGCAACAGATTAGCAAGATACTGCTAAAGTTAAAAGCATGTGTTTTCCTGTGTAACAATGCAGTCTTTTTCTGCTAATGCAAACGACTGTTGAGGGTCAAACATACCCTTCTATGAAGTGTGTCTGCTTTGAAAAGTGTGAGTAGAGAGGTGGATGGATCAGCAGAGACGCTGTGCAAGGCAAACACTCAGCCTTGTTCTAGCAGCAACAGAGGAAGGCTTCAGTGAGACTAAGAACCACAGGTTTGGTGTCCTTTTGGCATTAATATTTATGCACAAACACCTTTCTTTCAAGACAGATGTCAGCATTTGCCTGCAGAGGGTCATGGTGGGTTTTCTTCCAGCCCAGCTGGATCTGCTGGATATTCAAGGAGTTAAGAAAAAGATAAGGCACGACTGGAGCCAAATAAATCCAAGACCACTTACCAATCACTCATTCCATTGCTTCCAACCTTGCCTCTCCTCCCATTTGCCTGGGGCCTCAGGCTCATTTCATCAAATATTGAAAGGCAATAATCTATATGAAGAAGAAGGGAGTGAATTCTATTGCTGAAAAGACCATATGAGTAAAAACATCACACACAAAGAAACACAGCTAACTGGAAAGCTGGAAAACAAATATCCTTCCTTTCCCTTCCTGCAGAAAGCAAATATCCCACACGTGCTCCTATCAACAAAAAAAACAACTTTGACCAAAGCCAGTGTTCCCAGAGAAACTCTCTGCTCCAGGCACAGCCAGCCAGGTTCCATCCCCATCCCTGCAGTTAATTTCACCTGATTGCAAAAGGTAATATTACCTTTGTAAGTGATGGACACAAGATCTGGGCAAATGCAATACCTGGTTTTAAAAATCCCTCTGTTGAGATTATATAATCTACAAATGTAAAACCAAAATACACATCCCACCGACCTCATGAAAGCTATGTTTAGGAGGAAATACAGAATTCTGGCATTGTATTTAAATCTACTGAGCACTCTCAAGGCCAAGTTGTAATCCTGGGACCAGTATTTAGCTCCAAACTACAAAGCTGTAGCCAAGCCACACTGCTGCAGGCTCCCACAGGCAGCAGCAAAAGAGGAAATGCAGCAGCAGTACTGCCAGTACTTTGCAGAGGCACGAGAAGGTCAGTGTTCCACAGATATGTTCTACATGTGTGCATGTCCTTGCAAGGAGTTTGTTCCCTCCCCTGGTGTGCTACACATTGTTTTGTACATACAGCTCCCTGTTTTCTGATGGCATGCCTTAAGGAAGTACCATTGGAACAAGCTCCCTGGACACACGTGAAATTGTTTGACTTGTCCATATTCTACTTTTTTAAGCTTTGACACGCAACTTTCACTTCCAGAAAAATCCCAAAGGGGGCTAAGACATAGGGAACTGATTTGGACTCCTGTTTTAGTTGTCAGCACACTGTGAATGCCTATATCTGATGCTGCAAAGACTTGTTTCTGTAATTTTCTATAAGAAAAGCAATAGTTAACATGGCATGAGATTCCCTATGTCATTGACAATTTCATAGTACTGGAATCAGGTGGACTTTCGCTGTTTCATCTCTATTCAGTTGTTTGCTTTGTAATCAGTCTATTTTTAAAATCAGAATCATCTCTCATGAATATTTGGCTGTGTCTGAGTGCAGTACATGAATTAACCTTCAAATGTGCAAATGTAACAGCCTGCAATGATTGCAGTCATCTTTCATTACAGACCCTTTTACACAAACAGTTTTTTGTAGGAAAAATTCCACATAAGAAAGCTTCCTCAAAATTAGCCAAACCAACACCACATGCATCAAAGGAAGGAGGCACTATAGGCAGAAAACAAGAAGCAAGGTGAGCCCTACCTCTCAGCCCAAGGCCAGGGACAAAGTGACTGTCCTCTGTCCTCCCTTGAACTCTGTCAGGGGTACCATCTCTGTGCTGGCCCCAGAGCAGGTGCACATCACCTCTCAGCACCTGAGCTTGAGCTGGCATTACAAACTGCTTCCTTTCCAGCTGTGGCTCAGGACTCCACACAAAGGTGGCTCTCCCACCATTCCAAAGGATCAGCAGAAGCATCTGGCCAAGAAGTAGCACATACAACTCAGAGAGGTGATATCCAAAACTGTGGCAGTAATAGTCACCTGCATTCCTCTCCAAGAGTGTTTAAGCATGTGCTCAGTATTCTTAAAGCATTCCTGAATTAGAGGGGCTCAGCATGTGCTTGAAGACAGCCAAACACATGAATTGAAGCACCTGCCTAAAGTGGTCAGATGAACTGCAGTCTCCAGAAACTGAAGAGCTATTTTAGAAGGTGGCCATGATGAAAGACAAGTATTTTCCAGAAGGCTTAACATAACCCCCTCAAAAATAGGATGGCTGGGGTCACTGTAAATGCACAACAAAGCCAGGATTTACTGGGATCATATTTCATTAGAAATCAGGGAGTATGTGCAGTGAAGGAAATATGGCAAAATGGTTTGTAAAATTTAAAGAATATTTTCTGGTATCTAATACAAAGTATTTTTAGATTTCATGCCTCATCACAGTTTTAACTTTTTGTTTTAAAATGTGATTACAGCATTCTCACTGCTTTGCAAAGAGGATTAATGGCACATCTTAATTGGTACTCAGGCATACTTTTTGGTTTTGGTTCTTTCCCCAACATGCAATAGAAATACATATTAAAGTCTCAAAATAGGTGATAAGATCTTCTTCATGGCAGTTAAATGCTTTAGAGACAGTTTCATCAACATATTCTGCAATAAACTGATTAACATATTTTTAAAGATGCAGAAACTGTTTCCTCTGTGGAATCTGTGAAAGGAATTCTGTTCTGGTACCTAAATGTACTAAAGTGATGGAACACTGCTATCTCAGCTTCTCGACACAAATAGCATAGCCATATTCTCTGTTGGGCTTGTCCCCAGTTTGTTTTTATTTAGTTTAAAACAGAAAGATGGAATTTGTTCTAGTTTATGCAAACTGTAGTAGATTCTCAGATAGATGTTCTCTTCAGGATAAGAGTAAAGAAGTTTATTCAGGGACTATCCCAGAATTATCAGCTAGACACATCACTGCCTGTGAACCCATCCCAGAGCTTAGGCAGAGCTCCAAGAGCCCAAGACTATTTTTGCCATCTGCAATGCTTGTCATACACTGGCAGCTGAGAAGTGCCTACACTGCTGCTTCCTCCACTGGAGCTTTGGAGGCAATACAGAGGGAACAGAAGGAAGCACTAAGAACATTTTGTATTCTTGTGTTTGTGCTGTGCAGAATAACAGGCTGTTTGGTTTGTTTTTGGGCACCTGGAAAGCAATTACCCTTGAGCTGGTACAGGTTCCCACACCTCTGTGAGTAGATCATCCCTGTATTGATAGACTGACAGTGACTCCTGGCACTAAAAAGAACAGGCTATATAGCCAACATCTGCTGACCTAACAATTGTTTCTAAGCTCACAAATAACAAGACCAGCAGGCATTTCTGAAACAGTTCATGAGCCTCAGTGATACTAAAATATTTTGTTACACTGACCTTGGGCCTTGCAGCACCACCCATGTTTGACTGGATATCCCTTAACAGACTGAATTAAGATGGAAAACAAACAATTTCTCCTGTAACATGCCAAACAGCAAGAGGACAGATTGCTTATTGACTTTGCTTTTCTCTTTGTCTTTCAAAACACAGGAGCGTGTCATGTGTGTCTGTCCCACTGCTTTGTACCTTGTTTAACTGGGGCTGCCCTGACACCCTCTTTCAGGAACAGTCAACAGCAAAGCAGAACACAGGGTTCCATAGCCCAAATCTGCTATTCCTGACCATGCACTGCAAAGCTTTATTGGGAAAATGCCCATTATTTACCCTCCACTTGGCTGAGTAACCTCTTATTCTAAAAAAAAAAATAAATAAAATTAACAAGCTAAATACTAAGACAACCTAATCTTTTGGTAAATGATATGAAAATTGTTTTCAGTCCCTAAACTGAAGTTTAAGGACAGCAAATAAAACTCAAAATTGTGACTTCAGTATTTTGTGCAAGGCACTGCACTGAAGAGTAAAGAGAGAAACATTGTATTCCCAAGGCTCTCCTTCTCCAATGGGGTATCACAAGAAAATAGCCCCTCATTTTCAGTGTAAGAATCAGCTGCCCTTTCAAATGCTCAAGGCTGAAAATTGTGTCAGCTTCCATTTTCTTATCTGCTCGTGCTTCCTCCTCCTTATCAGGTGCTTACAGACAGCAATAGTATGATAGGGAAGCTGCTGCTTGTGCTGCATCAGAAAGCAAAAATCAGCACGGATGTACAGACACAACTCAAAGACAAGCTCCAGGTCCTCATCTGCTTGTTTGAGGCCAATAAATCAAGAACCAGTTGGGAGTACACTAACCTAAACCTTCACATTTAAATTGTTCTCCTGCCAGAACACACACCTACAGAAGATTTGATTAGCTCCCACTCTAAAAAGGGTAATACAGTCTTTCAACACCTTTTCAGTTAATGAGGACAGGTTATGAAAATACTTTAAACAATATTCAACCATGAGATAGTGCTTCCTTTTCTCCAATTTGTAGAACATACTTGTCAAAAAAGATCTCACACATCACTTAGAAAGGGAAAATGGTTCCCAGAGGGGTGACAATTGAAAAAAACACAATCTGCACATGCAACTTCAACCACAATTCAATGTGTGACCACCTAAAATCTAAGAAATAACAGGTGTAGAAAGTCAGTGCATTGGGTTTGCATGGCTGGGTTTTGGTAGAAGAGAAGCTACAGGGGTGGATTCTGTGAGAAGCTGCTGGAAGCTTCCCTGTGTCCAACAGCCAATGCCATCTGTCTTGGACATGGACCTGCCACTGGCCAAGATCAAATCCATCAGTGACAGTAGTAACACCTCTGTGATAACAGATTTGAGAAAGGAAAAAGGAAATCCACACGTTCTCATTTGCAATGCTTGAGCTGAGCCTACATATTCTATGTGAGGATTAAGTAAATTTCTAAAATGTGCATTTATAATACATCAGACTGTCATCTCAGCTGTCATTGGGCAAAACATGACTACACGTGTTTGTGACTGCTTATTTACCAGCATTTTGATGGCAGCAGTATAGCCACATGCTTGGCCAGGTAAACCATTTTAGTGGCTTTAACTGAAGGAAGATTACTGATGAGTGGAGGCTCAGGGCTACATTCAGACTCAGTGACAGGGGAAGAAGGTGTAGAGCTCTGTCTTCTACCCCTTAACCACATGTAAAACAAGTGCAGTGCAAAGTGGGAGGATGTTACAGTCACCACAGACAACAGTTTATACCTTGCTCATGACATGGTCAAACACTTTCTCCCATGCTTTCATTTGTTTATATATTTACACATATATACACACATGCACACATTCCCTTAAAGATGTATTTTGTAGTGTAACTTAACCATTTACAACTAGCCTGAGTATTTTAGAGGAGAGAAAGCCTCTCTCTAAAGCAAATGCTACTCTATATTTTAAATAGTTCATAAGGAAAAGTGCAGAAAGAGAATTAATGTTTGAAAAGAGGTTATGCATTTATGTCCATACACTGTGCTCCTTGATAATCTAGGCAATATCACATTATACTTGTAAAATAGAATTTTGAGAAGTTGGTATAGGACAGGAAAATACTGTAGAATCATGCACAGGAAGGGATGCTGTATCATCAGAAGATGAACAAAATCATCTGCCTATATTCAGGTCCCCAATGCAAGGGAAAACACAAGAAAGGGCTCTGGCACTGTTGATCTAGTAAAACAAGGTCTCCCCAGTGGTTACTCTCAGTATATATTAGTGTGCAAAGTACACAGGAACAGACTTATTTTAAATCATCCATATGCTGCATGGAGCTTAAGCATGGTACAATAACTATCTTTAATTTTCTGATATCATTGAAAGTAGAATAACAAATTTAAAGCTAACTCACGGAGTTATTTTGTTTTTTACCAACCTACTCCCCAACTTTTTTTTTCCCATACCTTGCTGATTTTGACTCAACAGTAATTTTTTAAAAAGTATCTGACATTTAAAATAAAGAATACAGAATTTAAATGACCTCTTTTCATTCCTTTTCCACATTTTCGAACTTTAAAATTGAGACATACTGATAAGGCATTTTCTTTCAAAAAAAAACTTCCACATTGAACTATGACAGTTTTTAAGTGAAAAATGAGAGGCAATACATTTTGATGTATATTCAAAATCATCATTGTGTTTACTTTCATGCTGTAGAGCATCCTGTACCCTGCACCGTGGGAAACCTGGACTAGAAAGTATTTGTGCTTTCAGAACAAGCATTTCATTTGTTAAGGCCCACACTCCTTCAGTTTACACAGGAAACACCTGAAGTAAACATCCCAACCTTTGAAAACCATCTCTGAGTTTTAATATAATTATCAGCTCATGGAAAAGGATTTTCATGGAATAGGAACTCAGAGCATCCATAACATCATAAGTAACACTCCCCAAAACCCACACACCTCTACACACATTTATAAATAGCAGGCCTTATATTAATTAACACATTTCCCACAACATTGCTTATTGACATTGCTTCAGCCCAAACAAGTTAGTTCCTCAGGGTGATTCAGATGTAATTTTCTAGTTAAAACATACAGAATGCATGCACATTCAACTTGAACTTCCTGCACTCCCCAACACAGGAAGCTTTGTCCATGGCTGGGAGAACTGTGCCAGGCTGGCACAGCTCAGAGGACAGCAGCCAGCTGCTGCAGGACAAGCAAAGCACAGCAGTGGCACTAAGAGTCATGAGCCCCCATTTTGGAAGCCTCCACTTACAGATCCTCTGTACAGACACACAGTCAGTGCCAAGGGAACTCAACCAAAGTATCATATAATGAATTATGAAATAAATTGTATTTTAGATATAAGAAATGTTATTTTTTATTAATATATTATATATATATGGAATATATATTTGGCTCTTCTCCAATCAAAAAGAAAAAAAGACATTTGGTTGTTCAGTTCTTTGTTTTACTGTGTTAGGAATACATTTTTTCTTTCCTTTGAAGGCTACTTGCTTGGAAAAATGTGAGACGTTATCAGGCAGTGAAGATGGCTTCTAACAGAAACAGAGCTTTAAAATTTTGCTCAAATAATTTTTATTTTATGCTGACACACACTTTAGAAGTCATTAATTTGGGAAGCAGTAAGGACAATTTGCCTATAATTAAAGACCACAATTACTGATGTGCATCCTTATAGAACACATAGAACAGATCACAAGGAGGAATGGAGAAGGAATACCTGACCTGTTGGCAGAACACACAACTCACTTTCCCCAGTTTCTTTGATGGCATACTGTTTCTCTAGAACAATTCATTGCAATTAAAGATAATAAAACCAAGTTATAGTTATCAACAAAAAGAGGTCATCTCCCCCCATAGCCTAGGTTGTGGATGATGGGTTTTAATCTACTGGATGAAGACAATCTCTCTTCATTTAGAGAGAGGCATGCTCTTGGGCACCTGTGTAATCTGCCAGCATCTCTTGCCAAATGCCTCTGAAATGAAGAGGGTCAAAAAAAGCTTCTCTCTCCTTCTCAGAGAACAGCTTGACTTCCCCCACCTGTGAGTTCTAATCAGTTCAAATGAACTGACTTTCAGTCTTCTCCAGTTTGTTAGGACAAAGCAGAACAAGTACAAAATCACCTCCCTTACAGAGTCTGCAGAAAGGTCACATACCCTTGCTTCAGTATTCTTACCAGATAAATGATTACACTGAAGTCTGTCAGCTAGCAGCATCACCAGAAGCACTAAGCAGAATTCTAACTCCCAGCTTAATCCTCCCACTTCCACACTTTGAGTAATGCCTCACACAATCATGATTGCTTGGAGTAACAATGCAGGTGCAACAGGCAGAAAGTTGGGCAAAGGAAGTGGAATGGGACAGTGCAGCCTACACTTCATTGAGTGGTTAACAGGGAAACATTTAAGTGGAATACAGCAAACTCAAGATAAGAAAAATGATATAAAGCCATAAAAGGAACACTATGGTGACTATATATTTTTAAGGGTATCTCACATGTTTGGAAGATAAGACTTAAGAAACAGGCAGGCAAGATACTCAATACAACAGCTTACCTGGATGTAATATCTCATTTTCATGAATACAGTTCTCCTTAAGAGAGATGTGAGCCTCAGAGCCAAGTGTGCACAGTCTGTCATCTTTCCTCTCTTCTGCAGTCACTGCAGAGCTCATGTAAGTTCCTTCTTTCAGGTCTTCTTTCAAGGCTTTGAACTGCTTTACCAGACACTGACCCTGAAATAAAAGGTATGAAGGAATTCAATTCAGCTATTAATTTCTTTTTTTAATGGTGGCATTAAATGGGCCGACTTTCACCATCTGCTTTAGCTTTCAGGTTGAAAAAAATCCTGAGTTACACCAGGTTACATCCCCAAACATACAATAAAGCCCACGAATTATTGTTGCATTTCCTTCCCCTACTCTGTCTGAAAAAATGTAATTAATGTGTGCAGTGTTATAACTGCACACACAGAGTTATTTAACCTTGGGGTGCTGTGGGTATCTTTGATGATCAGCCATAACTCTGATTCTTCATTAGAAGCTTGTCTCTCCTCCTGCTTCTTGGAGTATTCTGTGGAGCTGGTGGAGGAATGCATCTGCAGACCCAAGTTCCTCTCCCATTAATATCTGTCCACCAAACTACTGCTGCTGCACAAGATGCTCCTGAGGACACAAATGCTGGCAGTAACACCAACACTAAGCAAGGCTGCTATTTTGGAAAGTATAGTTACTTAGAGGGGAATCACTGTTGTATAATTCTTTACATGAGAGCAGGGCTGATGCCCTGATTTTTCAGTTTTTCTGATGCACTTTCTAACTTGATGTTTTTCATAGTTCGTAGCTCTTTCTCTCACACGGGTGTTATAATTAGAGATATGTTTTTGTTAAGATGTTGTTTACATACTTTCTCTTCTTGTGAAAAGACAACTGATGGACAGTTGTCTTGACCAACAGGATGGGAGAGGTGTCAACCTTCTCCTCCAATCCCTGGTCTGTGTAGAAATACTATAAATATAGAGTCAGATGTTTTAATAAATAGTTTTTAGCCTTCTCATCAAGAGAAGTGTCCGTGTGTGTCCTTGCATGTCTAACAGTGACACAGGGCCAAAGCCAGACATGGCAAAATGTAGATGCAAACTCAAAGTATCACAAATTCATGCTGCCACTGACATCCCCTGTCCAAGGAAAGATGACCCCTCTGGCTGACAGATCCACGGCTCCAGTGCTGGCATTCAGCACCCGGAAGGGTGAGCCCCTTGCTCTTAGCCCACAGCTGATACTTCTAGAGCATGCGCAAGAAAACATTTGCCAGCTTTTTGTGACTGAGATAGGAGGCTTTTCCATTCAGCAGGTTTGTCAGCTTTTCTGGGCACAGCTGAGGCCAAGAAACTTATCTTTGCTCTGTGCAGGGAAACAAAGATCTGTGCTGCAGTGCATCCATTCAGTTTCCCTTTCTAGTTATCTGTGTAGAAAATAAACAGCCTTCTGCACTGCCCTGAGCAGATGAGTCCCTACTAAATGCCTTAGTTGAAAGCAACCTGTCACTTTCATTCCCTAGGGTACATGAAAACATATTTTTCCCAGGCAAAAAATGCATTACAAGGAGTAGGCCCTTTCTCCAAGTAGAGTGGTCATTTTGTCCATTAATGACAGAAAGTATCCAGCAGCCAGAATTTGGCAGTCAGTTTAACCCACAAGAAAGTAGGGCAGTTCTCTGCTGCCGACAAAGATTTAAATAATCAGATCAAAACAGCATCCATGACAGCTAGCTCACTCATTTGAGCCCAAACATTCATTTGAACAGTATGAGTGGGACCAACCAAACACAAACCAGTTTTCATTAGGTATATTTGTCTATATTATTTCAGGAGGATATAATAAGCAATACAAATACAGAGATAACCATAAACATACTTAACTGCCATTTTGCAAAAAAAAGCACATGATTTTTATTAGTGAGTTAATATTGGGATGGGCTGCACTTATCATTAAGATGAATGAAGATGTTAGAAATTAAGTTTTTAAACTACTTCCCTGATTAACTTTTATACCATGAAGCAGTTCTCAGATCTATGAAACTGTTAATCACTAGCAGGAACCAAGCAGGTCGGGGAGCAGGAGCCCCTTTAGCCTCTTCTGTCTTTGGAGAGACACAGCTATGGCCTATCACAAGAGGTACCTGCTGGATATTGTCCTATTTCTTAAGGAGATATGAATCTCAAAGCTAGAAGATTCCATCCTTTCTGGAACCCACAAATATGTCTACTCTTGTAAAATGCACCATGGTTTATGTCAGAGGAGAGATTGTTAAATTTTTTTTCAAGTGAAGCACGTGTGAAGGAATCAGACTGGGCTGAGGAGAAGCAAAGGCAGAACTTGAAGTGGTGGCAGCTGAAATAAGCTCAGCACAGTATCCACAGAAAGAGTTCCCAGTTACTATGGCCAGAGTTATGATCTGGCCAAATAAACAAGATAGGTTAGATTTCCAATTACCTGAGTTAAAATGAGTGGTACTACCCCATATAACCAAAATTTATTGGGAAAGCCCACAGCTATCATTTAATTAAGCATCTTTTAGATTTCTTCTGCATTTGTGCAGACCAGATTCTTTTTGCATTCCACTACTCACACACAATTAGTGCCAGTGAGGTCAGGGCAGTTAAAACAACTGAATTCCAAACAGCTAAAAGAAAATTTAGACCCACTGTCTTCATAATTTTGAACAGTCACCTGACCCCTTATCTATAACATGTACCCTTCCAATTTACTGAACTGAGGAGAAAGATCTTTGGTGTATTAGGTACTCTTCAGTTGATAAGGGCTTTCTGTCACTATTGTCTTCCTCTCTACACAGCTTCAGAAAGATGGTTAAAGGGAGAAAACCAGCAAAGTGTTGCTGAAAAAAGTGACTAGTAAATGAAAATGTTCTGGATCTTCTAGTGTGTGTTTATTACTTTCAAAATAGCTAACTATGTATTTTAAACTTCATGAGCTTAATGAGCCTGGTATTTGAGGAATGGATCTGTTCAGCATAAGGAAATTACAGTGGAGACTTTAGTTACAAAACACTTGTAAATGGATGACATTTTACAAAAACAAACAAAACAAGAAACAGAAAGCAAATATTGCAGATTTACTAGAATATTCCTCAAAAGAAATAAAAAGGTATTTATCAAATTTGAGATCCCTACAAAATTCTAAAGAAAGCTACAATTAGAGAATTAATGATTCAACATTCATATTAGCAGCTGTCATGCTCAGTGTAGTAATTAAGCCAAGCAAACCTTTTGTTAGAAAGGTATAAATGAAAATATCAATTTTACAGGTAGAAAAGGAGTAAGAAAGTTAATTGTTGTCATCATCTAAATATAAACTCAGAATTATATGACACTGAGTTTTATTCTCATTCCTTTGGATCATTCTTACTAGATCAGTTCCATTAAATCTCTTTTACATTCAGGTTACACACAGAAGAGCAGTGAGCCTGCAAGGTACCTGACTGTACAGCTACTGCACAAGGCACCCTGGGGGTACCAAAGGGAAATAAATAGGAATTCTATCAAAATACAATATGAAAACATACAAACAAGTAGAATATGTCTACCAAAATATTTTTGCTGAATCCAACAGTCACTAGCTGAAAGCACTCTCACTGTCCTAGAAGTCCATCACATTTTCACCTGAGTTCCTTGCCTGTCAGGAGGAGATGGGATGGAAACTGTGAATTCATACATGAAGAGTAAAATGTAATGAAAGCTTTCTGAAAATAAAGATACTAAATTGATTAAAGAAGTACACAGAAGTCAGCCACAGTATGGTGGAAAGAGATATGCAACTTTAGTTGTAGTTCCTACAATATGTGCTTGGTACATTTCCTTCTTTGTCTTGGAGAACCATCCATAAAAAGAAGAAAGAATTAAATTATAATAAAAAATAAAATTAGAATTAATGATGACACAGATTAAGTATGTAATTAATTAAAAATTTAGTACCAGAACCACCCATACCTATCTGAGCCATCTAAAGGTGGAAAAGGGGATTTTACAAATGCTTACAAAAGCTGTCAACCCATGATTTTTTCTTTTTTAAGCATGGTTTATGCTGCTGCTCTATCATTTGCACAAGGAAGTCTAAAATGGATAGCATCACTCCTAAAACCAAGAACAGATACTAGAAAACCTTCCAAAAAAACCTGTCTACAAAAGAGATAAAGTTCCAGACTCTGGTTCTGTTCTTGCTGCAAAAGTATTTGATCCTGACATTCAACACTGGAAAGGAGCATGAAGGTGGTCAAAAGCTTATTGTTATTATTCTTTATAGAGACATTCATATACATACAGAGATACCAACTGTTCTATCCAAGAAACTGAATATTTTAAGAAAAAACCCACTAATTTAAATAGAGCAAGGGAACTGGGCAGCCTTATTCCAATAGTTGTGTATTCTGCTCAAGAAACACTGATGTTACAGGGCTAGGCACAGACCAAGTGCTTATAATTAGCCTCCTAAATCCAAATGTGTCACTAAAATTAAATTAAATCTACAGACACATACACAAGACCAAGTTCTGTCCAAATTTAGTCACTGATAAAAGAATTATATTTACCAACCTGTGGCACATTTGGAAGAGTTACAATCATGACCCAGATGGGGAGTAAATCAGGCCAGAATTAGACCTCTGGAGTGCAAGGATATATGGCAGCCAGATGTGCTCTCTGTCAACAAACATAATCCCTTTGGAGTCACTGACTCCACACCAGCAGAAGGAGCATTATTAGCCAGCATCGTGCATGCAGCTCCACTGATGCACTCCTTGGTTCCAGGGATAAACACTTGCAGAACCCTGCAATGCCTGACTCCCACGCACTGACAGAGTCAGGCAGCCTGGCCAGACCACCCAAGCTGCAGGTCAGACTGTGGAACTTGTAAAATGTCCAGACTGCAATCTCTCCACTCCCACTGCTGACAGTCCCCTTGTTCCTGCTTCCCCCAGTCAGCCTGTGGGTGACTGCCGGAGGATTCGCAGCTTTGCCTCAGAATAGCACAAGATACTTCTTTCTTAAGAAACACAAAGTGATTGCCATAGTATATTTGACAGTAAACTGAGGCAAACCAGACAGAATTCTTAACTAGAAATGCCACAAACATCTCAGATTTGTCTCTGATAGCTACTCACCTTCAGAGTGTAGAAGACATTCGCAGAGCCTGGACCATGTTCCATGTTTTCTGATTAAAAGAGAAATGGCTCTTCTCTGGAAGATGATGACAGAGCAGATGACCCAGCAAGCTCTTTCCTAATCTGTATATGGCTGGATATATAGTACTTTCAATTTTCCATGACTATATAATGCATGGAAAGGAGAACTAAAGCTTTACTACTTCATATGGATGAAGAGTAGAACAATGAATTCTTAAGGTCAGATTCCCACACTGATAACCCAGGTAGTCAATATTTCACTTATGTCATTGATGTCACCAGCACTATTCAAAGAGAAGCCTTGGTCTAACCTAAGGATGACAAAACATAACTCATGGCAGCTTAATACAAGTACCCCTTGCACTTTGAAAACAAAATTATATAATGTAAAACTCTTTAAAGCTTCTTGCCTGCCACTCTATGTCTGTGGAGGCAAGGACCTAGAATGCTTTGCTAATTGATAAAGGAAAAAAAGAAAGCATCAAAGCAGTGAAGTAAATTAATGCTCCCTGGAAGTGACATTGAAGAGGGGCTTAGAAATATTTTTAAACATGTATTATGCTAAAGTGATTAATAAACATTTTGTACTGAGAGAGCAAAAAACCAAATTATAACATTCAATTGTCTGGCTTTAGGGATAGGAGTTTCAGTGTAACAATTAAAACAATGATAGCTGTTCTGATACACATAAAGATTTCCCAGGCAGCATCAGAGATATACAGAGTCTTAGCTTATGAAAGGTCACCACAGTAGGTCATACTATATCCACAGGAAAAAGGTGAATTATTCCTAAGTAGGTGAATTATGCTGACAATTTTATTTAACAGAATTTATTGGAAGAGATAAATAGTTTTCTTGACTGATGTAGGAAAACAAGCTTTACCATTAAAAGTGGTATACATTCTATATTTCCTTATACATTAAAGTTTTCTAGTTTAATTCTAAACTGAAAAAGCCTTTACAATTTTTCTTAATGAGAGAATTATTCTCGTGTGTGTTGAACAGTGTGTTGCACTAATAAGTGCTATGAAACTTATTTATAAAGCATGCCTGAAAATGGGGTGAAACACCCCACTCCTGGGTCAGGCAAATAAGGCATAGGCTTTTCCTAAGAGCCTTATGAAAGTGCTGCACAGTTTAACTGGTTTAGAGACAGCTAACGAGGGAGACAGACCCTGGGCACTGGCCTCCTCCTGATGTAGGGGATTCTCCCAGCTTGAAAAATACATTTTCACTGAGCTTCACCAGGAGAGTTAAAGATTAATGCAGGACAAATTAGGACAACTTGCCAAACAACGCAAGCAGAACTGATTTATGTTGCTTCCCCCCTGAAATTTATTATTATATTATATTATATTAGTTGTTGTATTCATACATTATATAATTGCTATATTTAGATATTATATAGTTGTCATTATTATATTTAACATTATAATATGGTTATTTTAATAGGAAATCCTCAGACCATCTTTTAAATTCTGTACTTTAAATACATGTGTTCCATATGCAGAAAATAAAAATTAACCTTGCTGTATATCTCTCCTGGGCAATCAAAGTCTAGAACATTTTATACTATACAAATGACAGTATCACTCTGCCATACATAGAGGAAAGGCAGAGGAATTATTAGTCAGGAAAATCTTTAGCAACCTAATACATTCCGTGTTGCAACTGTTTTCAGAGTGGAAGTGATCATTACTCAGACTTGCCAGAATCTCTGAATGGGTGGAAAGTAATTCACAGTTTGCCATTTTCTTCCTAGAGACTATGGGAGTCATGGTAGGCATGGAAAAAACCAACACATTGGGGAGTTCACTTAGGAGTAGAATTCTGAACTGAAGAAAGAGGTAATTTGCACAGCACCTTCTCCCCTATTATGTAAGTATTCCTAAGTTAACTGAAATATTACACAATTTTTTGGTGGTGTCTACAAGTAAAAACTGACTATTTTAACTTTAATTTTGCATTTTACAGCAGAAAAATAAGTTTATTGCCTGGTGGTATGACAATAACTAAGGGGCAAAGAAAAAAAATCTTTCCTAGGGATGTGGAAATAGCAATAAGGATTACAGAAATAGATAGGCATGTTTTCCCTGCAGAATTATATCAGATATTGACACAAGAAGATTGAAAAATTACACATAAAGAAATCACACTGGAGATCTGGAGTAACTTCATGTGCCCTGCTGTTTTGCTCTCCCTGGTACTTTACCATGGAAAAACACCAAAAAAATAACTCCAGGAGTACTTCAGGAGTATTTCAGTGCACTACTGGCTACCATGAAAGGAGCAAACCACCTTCAGCTCTTAGCCTCAGGAAAACCAGTCCAGTTGGTGCTGGGTGGTTTCTCTGTTAGCTTTAGACCAGAGATGAACTCTTATTTGCACAATTTATGAGCTTTACCAGCAGCCCTATGAGGAAAATATGTGTTGCACTAGAAACAAAAGCATTAGTTGGTGTCATCTACTGCTTTATAACACTGGATTAAAAAAAACCAAAACCAACAAAATATGAGAATTTTATACACAGCTGGATTTCAAGTAACAAAACTAGAGAGGATAAGCAGTAATAGCATGTGCCCTGGTCCATGTCCTCCTTATTTGCATCTAAGCAGTATCAACTGAGCCTTTAATTTTATAAAATGCCTCAGCTATTTCATTGAACAACATTTCTAGAAGAAAACTACAAGTCCTCTGGGCTAGATGAATCTGGCCTGAAACTATCACAAATTTGCCTTTATCCATGTGCCCTTTGATTCAGGACTGTTATAAATGCCAAGGGACCAGAACCAGGTGCCACAAGCAGTGAGCTCAGCATTGTCCACCCGAGGTTCCTGAGCCCTGCTTGGCATTCCAGGGAATTTGTTTGCCTTAGGATCCTTATGAGAGTGAGACTTTAACCCCTGAATGTTTGCAAACTTCTGGCTAGCAATAACATCCCAATTCCTATTCTCTCTCTAACATAGATTATTGGTATTATTGTGGCATAATTATTTAATAGTTTATAAACAAAAAGCCAACCACAGCACCTGAAAAAAAATCGATACATTTATTTATATAGCTAGCATTGTCTTGAACTAATAAGGATTTTCCAGCCTGGGATTAACCCTTCCTCCTGAGTACTGAGAGGAAAGATGTGTGCTAATGTCTTTACAAATAATATCATGGGTGATGGTATGGGTGTTAATGTCTTTGAAATGGATCTTCCTGTGTCCTGACTTTGGGCAGCAGGTTTGTTACTAGGCCCAGATACCCTGGCTTGTGAGATAAACAACGGTTTGCACAAGGCTGAACTTCTGAACTTTGGGGTAAAATGACAGGTTCAAGGGGGGATATGGAGTAGAGTGATTTGGGTAAGTTGTACTTACCTATCACCTCAGCCAGTGGGGAAAGGAGGAGGGCAGCAGGCAGCCAGGAGTTTAGGATAAAAAGAGGCTGTGTCCTCCAAAACCCAGGGAGAAAACCCTGCGGGTGTGTGCCCTGGTGCTCTCTCTCCCTTTATGCGAATAAAGTTGAAGGGCTCCTCTGTCTCTTTTATGGACATAAACCTCTGGCATTTGTGAATTTTCCTGACAATCCTAACAGCCGACTCACCTGCTGAAGCAAAGAAGTTCTGCCATTCCAACAGCCCTACCCCCCCACTATACACAGACAACACAACCCATCTCCCTCACCAGCTTCCTGACAGTGCCAAGCACACAATTTCAGGATTTGGTGCCTGATGCTGTTGGTGAGGAGGAGGAGGAGGTGGGTCCCTCAGCAGAGGTCAGCCTGCCCCAGGCATGAGAATGGCTGGGCCAAGGGATGAGGCTGAGGGCTCCAGCCCAGCCACCATTCCGCATTCCCAGCCGGCTGGGCCCCACACTGCCTGAGCAGGGCTCCAGTGCCCATGTGCCTCACCAAGGTGGTTTGTGTGACAGAGGACATGTGTTTGATGTGGCTTCTCACTGAATTACCTCATCCGTGTGGGTGCTGGGAGTTCATGTCACTGGGGTGCTGAGAGCTGTGCTCAGGCCTCTTACGAAAATGGCTCCGTGAGGGAGGCCAGACTCCAGGGTGTTGTGTGCCTGGGGCTGAGGGTTTTCTCAATCATATTTGACATGCTAGTGTTTCTAAATTTAGCAAAGCTTTCAGACAGGCCAGTGTGCTCATGGCTGTGCCAGAAGGGCTAGGGCATAGGGTCGTCTGAATGCCTCAGTGCTGGAAGATGTGTGCTGAGGGCTGGGGCTTGGGGCTCATTGGCACTGTGTGTGAAACTTTCTGCTTTAATCCTTATTAGGGATACTTAAAAAACTCACCAAACAAACCTAAACCAAACATCTTGTGCTAGATACTTGCAGCCTAAGAAGAGAGACTGAGGCACACAGCAGTCACAAGTCCTGTCTATTGCTATGCTGAAAGGGCAAAGCTGGTAAAATAATGTGGCATTTTTAGGTGTTAAATCAGAGATTTCTCTATAATTGGAATATCACAGTGGACAGTAATGGCTCTTGGAGGCCCCCCTCCAAATTACAAGCAACTTGTGTGAAATTTTATGGGCCCATAAGTGGTTTGCTGTAAGGTGTGCAGAAACCTGGTTTTCTCCAGCACTCTTTGTGGATATCTCTCAAACAGTTTGTGGTCTCTCTCCCTGCCCCCAGAGGAGTGTGAACCACTGGATGAAAATTGCTGATACACGAGTGCTATTAGCCATGGCTGTATGGACTGAAGTGTGAAGGAAAATGTTTTTGAAAGCAGGTCTGGACTTGACAGATTAATGCTGTACTTTGCTCCTCAGATAGCTCCAGCTAGAAGAAAATCTTAAGTGAAATTCTGCTGTTGTATATATCTGATTTGAAGATAGATCAGAAGTTGGAGTTTTTGAGCTTTAGTTTGTGGATGCAACCTGGGTGACCACGAGTAAGCCAGGTTGGGTCAGGGATGGGGCCTTCCTGTGAAGCAGATGTGCTTGCTACAGGAGTCAAAACCGGGAGGAATTTATGCAGTGACAGGCAGACACCCCCTTAGTGTCCTTTCTCTCCAGTAGGAGTTTGCAGTTTATGTCCAGGAACAGCTTTTTCCAGCTTGGCTGTTGCTGGGATTATTGCCCTTACGGAAGGACTGACAGGGAGCTGCCTGGCAAGTGCTGTGAGGGTTTAAATCTCTGTGAGGGGTTGTGGAATGAAGGGATGGACAGTACTATGTAGGCTTTATTAGTTTGTTGAGTTTTTTAAAATGCATTTCCTGAAAGATGAAAATAGCTTTTGAGGTGAGTCTTTTAAGCTCTGACTGAAGCAAAATCATGCTAGTGCTGCAAGGATTCAGACTGTGTTGTATTTATTTTTCTCCTTTTGGAATGTAATTTATTTTTCTGCAGATTCTATCCTCTTCTAGCAGATTGTTTGATAGCCTCAATGAAGGGCTAGAAGACTGCACTGAGATTGTAGCTCTCTTCCTGGCTGCTTCTGTGTGTTTAGATGAGGTCAATGGGACAAAAGTCAGTTATGAAATGAAGAGGTTGCCCACGGAAGTGGTGAGGGTGCCCATGGAAGAGGTGGTGCCTGAGTGCATGATCCTGCTGTGTTTGTACATTTGCTGTTAAATTAGGCCAAATATAAAACGAGAACAGTAAATAATTTCTTACTGCTACTTATCTGCAGCTGGTTCTCTTTGCTCTGATGATGGAAGGTGGGGTCTACAAATACCTTAAAAACCTTTGCCCAAAAAGGTCTCTTGTTATTCTCAATGAGCATGCTATGCCTGGCCAGTGTGGAGCTGCTCCTGCTGACACCTGCCATGGGCCCAGGGCAGGCAGCAGAGCTTGTCAGCCTGTGTGCTGCACCCCAGTGTCATGGCTTTAGCAGAGCTGCTTCCTGCATGCCTGCCCTGACCCCAGACCCTGCCCCAGCTCTAGGGTTTGCAGGCAGTGCTGCAGCACACAGAGCAGGCCAAGCTCCTCATTTCTAACATCAAAGCTAAGCTAAACCAGAACCAGTCTGATTCTGCCTGAAGTCAGGGCTTTCAAAACAATTGCAGTTGAATAGGTTTTTGGGGTTCTCTTGTATCCCAGAGTTCAGCAGACCCCTTATGCGCTAGTTTTAACACCTGATGGAAATTAAACTCCAAATAAGCCACTCCCCTTCCAGCAAGGGAGAGAAAATAAAGGGGACGCTGTGGGTTGAGATAACAATTTACTAAAAGCTCAAAGTAATGGAATAAGAGATGCATTAACAACACAATAACAGCAATATTAACAGCAAAAGTATATGGAAAAAGATGTTTTACCCACAAAAAGTTGTTCACCACTGACAACAAATACCAGACAACAGAAGCTTCCCGTGGATCACACCTATATAATTTCCACTGACAAAGGCAAGGTGGAGATCATTTCTGCCAGCTATGCCATATGATCACTGGAAAACAAAGGCAATATGGTGGGGGAGCTCTCATGGCTAATGTTTCCCACACCTCTGCCCCAACCCTCAAAAAAATACAAGGACAAACAAACATCTTGGAAGCTGGTTCATCAGAGTAGGAGGCTTGCAGCTGGGGCTCAGTTCTGCACAGGTGCCTGTCTTGATGTTTCAATCACTTCATTGTAGGTTGATCCTGGAGATTGCTGCCACCCCCTTCCTACCCCTCAGCTGCACTTCCCTCAGTTTGGTTTGCCTGGGTTTGGCAGAGCTGCTCTCTTCTTGGCTCCATGAGCTCAGCTGGGTGAGGGTCATGATGCTGCCAGTCCATCTCTGCTGGCAGCTTCCCATCTGGTGTTGTCTCCAGAACCTGAGGTGAGCACACCTTTTGCTGCTGCCCCTCTCAGAGCCACAGGCCCAGCTGTAGCCACACTTCAGAGAAAACGGGAGCGGGGGAATCAGAGGGTGGCAGAGGGAGCAGCTCCACAGGGGTCATGAGCAGGGCAAGATGAGGCATTCCCATTTTCCCATTTCCCGTTTTACCTGCCCAAACCACACGTCCTGCAATGATGTGGGTGGTGTAGAATAAACAACTTGGTCACACTGGCCTGGTACTGAACTGCACCATCCTTCTCTGCAACCAGGACACCTCATCTGCTGAAGATGGAGTATGCTGGAAAACTATTGGATTTTATAGCAACTGGTGAAATAATGTTAGAAGTGTAGCCTCCTCAGGTGTCCTGACCAGCTTCATTCCTGTGGTTTTTTCTGTGTAGAGACTGACAGCCTGGAATGTGTAAATTACTGATATCTTTGTGTAGATCTCCCTGATCTACAATAACCAAGATCACAGTCCAGAAAACCTTCATTTTCAGTTCCAAATTTGATGTGAGGAAGTAGATTTGCTATAAAAGCATAGTGTACTTCAATGTGTTTCTGTTGGAAATACTGGGTTCAGTTTTTTGTGTCTGATAGGAAGGTTTCCACTGCCTAGGGCTAAGCTACATCCTCACACTAAATGGCCTTCCTGAAGGCCTGAGAGTGGTTTTAACTCCTCATTGCTGGCTGAAACTCGAGGGAACCCAGCCTGAAAGAAGCTGGTGACTATCCTGTAGTCTCTGTGTCAACTGGTATCACAGAACTCATTAGAGTTTATTCGTCCCACTGTCCACATGCTTTGGGATGAACAATTTTCCACCATTTCTCTGTGGCAGAAATGATTGGAATGGTCCATTAAAGTTACAAGGGTCACAGTGTGACCCATGTCTTGTGGGGACAATTCATACAAAGGACAGCTGTGCAGACTTGAGCACTTTTACGCAGTTGTACACAGTAACACCAACTGGTAAAATGTTTGCTCCTGTATCCCATGATGCTACTCAATAGGAGTTAAGGATTGTACTTGAGTAGTTGTTTGTGAATTTATGACAATAATTGAAATGGGAAAGCAGAAGTTGCCTTTCTTGCAGTGAAAATCTGTATTATGTCTGTTAGAGCTTACTGGTTTGTATCCAAAATTTAATTTCTTTTCTACAGAAGCAAGTCAATTTTAAGCACTAAGGTATTTTTATGTATTCGTTTATCTCTGATTTATTTGTATAAACATGACAAATTTAAATTCTAAACACCTTCAACCCTTCACCCCTCTGTTGGTAATTAATTCATAGCATGTTCCAGTACTGCTCAGTGCAGGCTTAATCAGATCATCAGTGGTGGATGTTAACCACAACATCTGTGACATTTGCATCAAACCAAGAGGAGCCTGGTGCCATATGAAATCACTCTCATGACACAGTTCATTTTGAGATTGTAAGTAGCCATGCTGCTTAGAAAACAGGATTAGATAAAGTATTGTATTAGCACTCTTAATCCATAACCAAAATAATATTAATTACTCCTATCCTTTTGTAGGAGGCAAGAGTCTTATTTAAGCTCAGTGATCTATCTGAACAGGACCTATGTAGAGAAATTATAAAACTGAATGAAAAAGATAAAGGAGCCTGTAGCACAGCAAAATTTTGTATCATCTGAGACACTGCTGTGTTGGAGGTGCCACTGCTTTGTCATCACTGCTCCTTTGCAGGTGGCAAGGATAAAATGGTAATTTTTAAATTTTTAAATATTGCATTGTGCACTGGAGAGGTCGAACCATTATGCCTTCCCTGGATATATCTGAGCAAAGCATTAAATTTTCAGATCATTGACTGTCTGCTGGTATTTCCACAATATCTGTGCTGCAGCCATGGTTTTGGCTCACAGACCAGGAACTGGAGGACTCCAGACTAAAACAACGAGTGCCGACAGCTCCCGTGGAAGAGCCAAGCTCCTGTCGTGAGTGGCTGTCAGAACACATATGCTTTGTGTGTGCACTAGAGGACAGACTTGAACAGTAATGCTGTGTTTTCCTCCAGACACAAAGGCTGTCAGAACTACTTCTTCTGGATTGGAAACAGCTGCAGGATCTTTGTCAGTGAGCATGCTGTGGAAGTGTCATGCTGGTGAGTGCCTTTACCTGAAGCGAGTGCAGAATAGCTGCCTGCCTCTGCAGCAGAGCTGCAGCTCTGTACTGACAGCTGTGCATGCACTTACCTTGTGCAACCTGCTTACCCAATCTCAAACCTTTTCCTATTGCTATGATGCCTAAAGAGGCTATCTGGAACAGAGGCGAGACAGTGTTAAAGGAATAAAGTAGGTATTCATTAAAAGGCCTTCAAAGGACAGAGTTTGGGCAGTACAAGAGCCCAGCTATGGATGAAGGAGGCATACAACTGAGCCTATGAATAGTTCCAAGTACCACTAACTTCTTGTTCTTCTGAACATTGTTTTATACCATTCATTCTACATGCATTACACCTGTGTGCCCTCTCCACCCTTCTGTGATTGGTTCAAACCCCTCAGCATTCCAGGTTTCTTTACGTTCAGCACTGCTCACCTGTCCTACACAGCTGCAGCCTATTAGGGATGAGGGTCCCCAGCCTCATTCCCAATTACCATAAGCCGTGTGCCTGCATGTGGCTCCACCCAAGATGGACCCAAGGTGGACTCCAGGTCAGTTTTCACACTTTTATTAGTTTTGGTCCATTTACATATTGGGGTTAATTGTCTAATTACAGCTTCAGGTTATGCAGTCCTATCCTTCCAGGTTGCTCTCCTCAATTCACTGCTGTTTACAATTTTTGGGTCTGAAGCTGCAACAGTGCCCTTGGTTCTGGTGCTGGTAAAGAATTGGTCTCTCTGTGAAACCAATCTCTAAGCTGTGAGAACTTGCTAACACTTTATATAAAGTCCAGTGTTACATACTAATGCAGTACAGAATCTGTAAAATATGAAAGCTAAAACTTAAAGCATCAGCTAGACCCAATTTGGAATAACAAAGGGGAATTAAATTTTTAAACAAAGTATTAAAAGCTTTCTATGTCTAGAAACATTTTAATAGCCCACAAGTACTTTGGTGACTCCAGACAGTCTTGCTGGAGCAAAATCAAGCTCTACATTTTTTACTCTGCTTTGGAGAAGTGAAAATGGATTTGCACTGGGGAGAGGTATGCACATTTGTGTCCCTTAGGGGGTAGCCACTGCATGACAGACTGGGATGTTTACTTTCTGTTTTCACTGATTCATAGTACAGTTTTTACATCCTGCATAATTTCAAACGATGAAGTAGGGATTAAAACGAGAATTGCCCTAGTCAGTACACTCTGATTCATTTTGCCCAACTTCGTTTACCTGAATGTTATTTAGATGACACTGAGGATAGCAGAGGTGGGGGAATGGTGGGTGGTGGATAGGAATAAACAAATAATGGTGAATTACCAGACCAGGTAAAAAGATAGAAGTAACAAACTCGAGGTAAAACAGCTAGTGGTTGGTACAGATTTTTTTAATATACATGAACTCTTGCTGAATGACTGTGTCTAGCACAGAACAGGGAAGAGGAATGGAAGGGAGGTAAACATAAAAAAATTCTGTAACAGTTTCTAGGTTTAGAGTTATTTGATGTTTTTTATAGTTCTAAGAAAGCAAAAGCAGCAGAGTAGCCCAGAATGTTCTTTGAATAAGGAACATACCTGACTATAGCCAATCTTTTGGTCAGATAAGACAAATCAAATTGTGCATAAGGAGATAGCAAATTCTGTGAAGCTTTCTGTGACAATGGGTGGAGGAGCCTTCAGGTTTGATTTTCTGATAGTGAAAGCTTTGTTGAGACAAGAACCATAGTGGACAGCCATAAAACTAGATTTTTAAATATGCTTTCCAATGTCTATGTGGGGTCAAGAAAATCTGGGCACTCCCTTGTTGCAGGCCTTTAGAGTGGTTAAGAAATGAAGGATTCTGTCACTCTGAGAAAGTTTCCTTTATTTTCTGGTTCATCAGTTGCATTAATTTCTGTCTCTGGGATAGCACTTTTTAAAGACTTAAAATATGTGAAAACATGCTTGGATTTTTGGACAAAGGTATAATTTTTATGTTAGTACTCACTGCTGTGGAAGAGCAATCACTCATATATTTTTAAAATTAGTTTTTAGTCACAATTTATCTCCCTTTAAACATCTTTCTCAGGAACCAGTGTAGCAAAAATCTCTCCATAAGAATATGACTTTATTCAAAATGAGCACGGAAACAAACACAAACCTTGCCAGACCAGCAGTTCTTGTAATGTAAGCTGTGGTGTTTAGTGGGTTAAACAAGTTTCAGCCAGAACCAAAGCCTCTGGTTACTGTCAATAAGGAGTGGTTGTGTGGGCTGGGCTCTGGCTGAGCCTGTCAATGACAGCCATGCCACCTTGTAAGTACCTGTGGTGAGCTTCCTCTCATAAATAAAAAGCACAGATGGTCTGTACCACTGGTGATCAAGGAAGATCCTCAGTCATTGGTGCCTTTTGGTTAAGGGGGCTGGGGAGGCCTGGCCCTGTGGGTGCTGTGTCTGCAGCAGTGCTTGGCTGGGGGACCCTGGTTCTCCTGCTCTGGCTGTGCCCAGGGCCATTCCACCCTGAGAATGCCTGATCTCCTTGGGTCTGGTTAGCCCTTGGATGGAGACTGCCTGGTAATTCTGGGTGCTGGAGGCATTTTGTCCAGTTCTGGCCCCTCAGTTTGAGAAGGACATTGAGGGGCTGGAGAGTGTCCAGAGGAGGCAACGAGGCTGGGGAGGGGCTGGAACA
>VZTB01014995.1:60948-74851 GCA_013397245.1 Thryothorus ludovicianus | reverse complement strand
GTTTGCTCAGATGCTCTGAGGCCTTTTTGGGCCCTGGGAGTGTGTGTGTATGGGAGCGAGTTGTATGTTGATTTGGGTTTGCCAGTATGTAGGATTGACACAGGCACACCCACGAAATAAGGCTCATTATTGGAGTAAAATCCATTACCAGGAGGTTGTGCCTGAACTGACTGGCCCTCGCTGTTTTCCTATCTGGCAGCACTGGTGTTTTCACCCCACTGGTACCTCAAGCTCTCTGGATGATGCAGTTGGGCACTTGCAGGCAAGTCCATGCATGCAAAAGCTCAGGTTTACCTTTGGCGGAGAGGCTTTAAAGCCTAGGTGAAAGGAAAGGAGTCGGTTCTGATGGAGGGTTTAGACTCTGAGTTTTATTCCTGTGACTAGGAAGGCCTGTGAATCCAGCAACAGCTCCACCAGAACCCTAACCACATGTTGTGTTGGCCCTTTTAACCAGGGCAGAGGGGGCAGGAAGGAACACAGGTGACACCAACCAGGCACGGGGGGGAAGTCCTAAGGGACAGAGGACACTTGGATGGCCCAGTGTCTTTCCAGAGGTGGGAAGTATCTTTTGAATCCTGCCAACCACTCGACGCCCTTCTGGAATGCCAGGGTTGGCAGGCAGTGGGTCAGGATGTGGAAAGGAGGAATGATTGACAAACCTGGGAGGGGTCTGGGGTATCTGAGACAAACTATGACATCACACTGCAACAGCTCGTTTGCTTGTTTATTGATATGTGGCTGAACATCTCTGGGAGTTTTGCGGCAGCCAGGGTTTATGCTGTCGACTGTGCTTTGATTTCTGTGTGCGTGGCTGAAATTGCATCTGTGGGTGTGAAGTGCCCTCTTGTTTCAGTCCTAGTGATTGCAAGATTTAGTATGGGTTTATAATTTTCATCACAGTCTCCAGATGGAGGAATACCCAGAAGTTCACCTCTAGATTGTATTTTGCAAGGCTGAAAGACGTTTGAAGGTGAACATTTAACAGCTGATGCTGTCTTGTGCTAGTCTTGTGTACAGTGAGTGTGCTGTCTCTGCACTGTGTGTGCTGTGTGTCTGAGTGGAAGAGGAAAAAGGAGAAGGAGAAAAAAGAATAGAAACAGAAAATGGACTTCTAATGGATACCAAGGATACTTATTCAATGTTAAATACGGACCAGGAAAAATTAAGCCAAGAAACTGTAAATGTTATTGGTGCAACTGAGAAAGTGGAAAAACAAATATTCTTTAACCTCATTAACTTAAATTTAGCAAACAATGGATAACACACCATATATGCCTGAGTGTCTACGTCTTCTTTTAGGAAGAGACCTGTATATTGGAGGCTCAGATTGTATTTGAAGATAGAAAAATACAATTATTGGTACACAAGACTAAAGCCATTGAGGCAAGGGATTTTATGTTGCAGGAAACACTGGAACCAGACAACTGTGGAGGAATACCAGAAGCTATAGAAAATGTAGAAACATCATCCTTGGTTTCGGCTGGCAGAGCTCCAGGCTGTTCTGACAAGCCTGTAAGCACTACCCTAAAACCTGGATCAAAACTTGTAAGGCAGAAACAATGTATTTTAAAATTAGAAGGAGAATTGAGAGTCTAATAGAAAATTTCAGGGTATTTGGATTATTGATAGAATTTGAGTCAGAATATAACACTCCTGTTTTGCCAGTTAAAAAGGGGATTGACGAGTCCAGGTTAGTACAAGACCTATGAGAGATCAATCAAACAATCCAGGGCGTCCATCCTTTTGAAACCAATTCTTACACCTTGTTAACAGCCCTTATGGAATATCACCAGTGGTTTACAGTGATATTTTTGAAAGATTCCTTCTTTTCCATATCTCTAAATAAACAAAGTAAGCATACTTTTGCCTTTGAGTGAGTAAGTCCTCAAACTGGCCAGAAGACTCAGCTTACCTGGACAATGCTACTGCAAGGATTAAAAAAATTCCAGTGACTTTTGATAACAAACTGAAAAATGAATTGGAGACCTGGAAATAGGAGAATCCCAAAGGAATGATCCTACAGTATGTTGATGACATCTTCCTAGCAAGTGAAACTAATGAAAAGTGCCTGGAATTGACTATCAGAGCTCATAATGCTACAAAGAGCCTTTAAATGGCAGAGCAGGAAAAAATGGAAGATCAGGAAAAAAAACTAAACATATGGACTGACTGAAAATATGTTTTTAGCATTGTTCATGCCCATGGGGCTATATGGAAGGAAAGAGGTCTATTAATAGCACAGGGATCTCTGAACAAATATAAACAAGAAATATTGTCCCTTTGTGATGCTTTCCAACTAGCTTAAGAAGCGGCCACACTACACTGGTGGCAGGGCACAGCAATGTGGAGATTCCCAAATTCAGTAGGAAATAGACTTGCAGAGAAAGCTGCATGGGAGGTTGTGCAATCAGGCACCTTAACATTAACACATAATAAAGTTATTTCAGTCCCAGAAGTTAGTCCTGGCTATAGTCAAGCTGATTCAAAATTAACTACTTAGCTCAAAGCCCAGAATAAAGAGGGTGAGTGGTTGGTGACTCCCACCACTACTGATGTTGCAAATTGCGAAGGAAAAATGTCAGCCAACCCACTGGGGAAGCAATACCATGGTGATTGGTCTATGGACTCAGATACTCAGTGTCTGTATGACAAAAATTGTCAGGTCTGTTACAGAAAAATGCCAAATGCATTTTAAAAATAATCCTTTGAATTCAAAAACACTACCTCCAGGGATTACTAAGAGAGGAAACTCCTGGGGGTTACTGGCAAGTTAATTTTTATGAGTTATCACGCCAACTAGGATACAAGTATTTCCTGGTATTAGTATATACCTTTTCCAGGGGGCCAGAAGCTTTCCCCTGCTGCACCAACAAGGTTACAGAAGTCATCAAGGTACTTCTCAAAGAGATCAAACCCAGATTTGAATGTAATCTGATAGGGAATCTCATTTTATATCTGAAGTGTAACAGCAATTTAGCAAGCATTTGGATATTAGTTGGGACTTACATGGTCCATGGAGACTGCAATCTAATGGCAGAGTTGAGCAGATGAATCAAACCTTACAAGGACACAGTAGCAAAATATGTCAGGAGACTTTCTTGAAATGGCCACTGGTTTTATCACTGGTCTTGTAATATATTCGAGTACAGATCTGAACTAACCTGAAGGTGAGCCAGTATGAGTTTATGTTTGGGACACCATTGCAACCTTCCCTGGGTCCTAGGACCAAACTGGGAATCAGGAAGTAGGATCTTTAATTTTATTAGGGAAATCCTTGAATTGACTTAAAAGATTTATCATTCTCTCAGAACCTCTTAACCCTGCACACTCCGGTTCATTGACTTCAGCCCAGGGATCACGTATACATCAAGACCTGGATATCTGAGCCACTTGTGTAGCACTGGGAAGGAATTTATCTGGTTCTGTTGACTACAAGAATGGCTGTGAAAGCGAAAGGAATTAACTCCTGCATACATTGCAGCCAAATTAAGAGGGCTCCTGACACAGAGTGGGCAGTGGAAAACACCAGACCTCTGCAACTGAAAATTTCAGACGATTGTAAATGAGCAGTAGAATGTACAGTCTAATGTTTATGGGAATAATTTCATCTTTAGGTGGAGATATTGAAGAAAATATAATATTGAATTTCATCTTTAGGTGGAGATATTGAAGAAAATATAATATTGACTTTAATCCAAGGGTTTGGTAAAATGTGTAATCTGTCCAACATTACAACCTGCCTCTCTATCCCTGTTTCAGAAGAGGAACATATTCCTTGGGGAATTATCTCCATAAATCTGTCAATGTTGATTTAATATGGTAATCTGACTAATGTAAGAGCAGAGGAACTTTGAAAGTAAAGAAACTATCCAAAGCCACAGAAAGGGGATTCCAGGTTTTAAATAGATACTAAAATGATATTACAAAATAGAATCTTGGATTTATTATTGTCCCAACAAGGGGTTGGTGGATATTAAATATTAGCTAGAGAACATTGTTGTGTACACATCCCAAATGTAACAGAAGATCTACAAAGACAACAAAACAAAGCAAGTTTACTGACAGCAATGCTATCTGAAGAGCCTCTGAAACTAATGGGCTCAAAAAAATTCTTCAGGAAACAGGAGAATGGTCCTTGAAAAGGTGGCTGGCTGAGGTACAGGAAACCATTACAATTGTGATTATAAGTGTAATAATTATCAGCATTGCTGTTCGTTGTGTTCAATAAATGACTGACATCAATCTTTCAGGAATATATGTACCATAGATGAAACCTGTGTGGAGACTAATCAAAAGGCATTAAGAAATTTGAGANAATTGATGCCAAAGGGTTAATCTAAGAACAAGAAGTTCTGCTGCATCTGTGTACTCTTAGCAAACAGGTTGTGCAGGATCTGCTCACTGAGCAACCACAGAAGGGAGAGAAAGGAACCTCGGAGGGGAGTGTATCTGGCTGAGGAATGCAACCATGAAAGGGGCTGAGCCAGGAGAGGGTTTCATGGGAGCGAGCCATTATAATATGTATGAATTTCTGGGAATTGCGGAGCACGTGCCCGTGGGGGATGCGCGCCAGCAGCGCGCTCGCAGGGCGGGAACGCTCGCTGGATGGAGCTGCGCCCCGCCACCTGCGGCCAGCGGTCACCCGGGGCAAGGGGCTCTTTTCACCCCGCTCTCCGTCACTGCCGGGGACAGCAGAACTGCCAGAATACCGTCTGTGAATAACACTTCCGAAAACACTATAAGGCATTCATTTAAAGAGCTGAATGTGGATTATAATCGCTCTAAAACGGCTCTAAAACTAAGAATTGATACAGCGTGGCTTGCAGGGAGCTTCTGTAGGGGCAGCATTGCAGTATTTTCGGTGCTGTCTAGGACACTTCCCTCATTCGGCTCTCTGCTGGGAATCAGAGCCAAACGTAGTGATTCAACTAATGGAAACCTTTGAAAAGATGATCATGATTCTATTTCTTCTGCCATCTTTATTAACAGGAAGTAATGCAAAAACAATTGTGCAAATGCAGCTGTTGCTAAAATTAGGATGATGTAGCATGTTTTCTTCATGAACATGGTACAGTGACAGAGCACAGCAAGGGCTCTCTGACTATCTTGAATATATTTTCTATGTTTGCAGGATGTTTCCAGAATCTTTAAAACATAAATAGTGCCTGCAAGTGTCACTTCAACAGAAATCCAACATAGTGGCATACGAATGACGCATGATGAGTTTTTGATGTATGTGCACGATGACAGGAGGACCAGATTCTGTTGTTCTAGTAATTAGAGCTGAGATTTATATTTTACTTCGTAACCTCTGTCAAAATGGTAGAACTAACTTTGTGAGTTGCTGAGATAACAAGTATCCTGTTAACTTGTTGGTCAGGGCATTTTTCCTATTTTTCAAAAGGCCATGGGGGTTAGTAGCAGGAAAGGTTAGGAACACCTAAGGGCCCTGCTTGCTTCTAAAAACTCCTTCAGCTAATCTGTTGACGAATAATGTAACACTAATTAATATCATATTTTTGGCATGCTCCAGTTGTCGACAGGGAAGAGCCAAGTCATTTTAAGATTCTTCTTAAAGCTTTTGCTTATCTTTGGGCTGTTTCTGAAAACAACCTGCACGTTGGCATCCTCTTGTTCTTATATGAGCTGAGCCAACTGTTATCTTCTGTAAAAAGAGATTTGTACATCAAGGTCTTAAAAGCATTTTTACTTATGACACTATCACCTAAAAATAGAGTATGGCGTTTGTGAGAAAATACAATCTGGTGAGAAAGGACTTTAATGTTCTCCATTTTTTCCTTATTTAATCATAATTGGTTAAATGTACTCCAAATGTAAACAACACCTACATTTGGATTCCCTTTTAACCAAATAAAAAAGGTTCAAAAACAGTATATTGCTGTCACCTGGTTAAGGTGCTGACAAAGCTGCAAGTAAAGAAAGCTCATTTTTTAATTACTTCTGTCCTCTACAGAGTTTAGAAGTACAAAAGGAATGAAGGGGAAAAGGTGGCAGGAGCAGAAATAGCTTTTATTCTTTCTGTTAAGATTTGGTGCCTTTTGCTGGATTAAGGTGGTAAAGTTGCATCAATGGAAAATATGTTCTTTTATAGAATCTGCATATTATTTTAGCCTATTCTTTTGAGGGTGAATTTTGAAATGCTGTACTACACCTCAAGAAGCCCTTAACATTGAACTATGGCTGTCCTTTAATATTTTTGCCTGTAACATATGAATAATAGAATTGAGACCAACCTATGGCAAAGAAAATTATGGATGTTGATACTAACAAAAAAACCCAGATAAGAATGACAACAATTTTAATGCTTTGTAGATTGCAGTTTTTAATGTGCTACTCCAAAAGGAGTAAGAGGTGACATATTTTTTTATTTCCCAACTTGCTTTCGAATAATTTCAAAACCTTTATCTTTTAGGTAATAGCTCAGTTTTCAGGGAAATTATGGTATGGTGATGCACAATGATTTGGAAATATTGTGATAGGAGAAAAATTGGTGGGAATTATGCATATAGATAACATTTTTCTCTTTTTGTTACCAGAGTCATTTTCTTTGAGAACTGATGGAACTAATGAAGACATTATTCTTTCTATGTTTTTTCCTCTTTAAATCTAAAGGTATACTCTTTGAGATTTTTTTTTTTTTAAGTTGCAAAATCATTTGTTTGTAAAAGCAATCCTAAAATAACATAGAGGTCTTGTTTCTTTTGGGAAGGACTCAAGGTTCCAAGGCTTGATGGCTGGTTCTTACTGCTCTAAACTTTGTTCTCTTGACATGCTGGACGGATACAAAAAAGCCCCTAAGGAATAAGCCCCACAAGAAAGATGAGAGATCGGCCCAAAGTGGAATGTCTGAGCGCTGACTCGTTGGCTCACCATTTAATGGCAAATTTTCCTCTGCTTTGCTATGTGTTGTTCCTTTCTAAGCTCTCTGTGTGGTACTGGTTTACTTCCAGATAGGACTGTCCTGGTTAGTTCCTCTGACAAAGTCAAATAAGTGCCAGCCATGGTCAAAACTTCTTGAATCTTTAGGACCTCAAATATTTTTAACGTTTGAGAGTTAACCTTTGCAGTTTTCTACAGGCTAAGCTATGCAGTAATCTTTTTTGTTTTTCCCTTTGGCATGTAGAACTTGGATTGCGTATTGTGCTTGTGTGGACTCTGTTTTGAGACAATGTTCACAGAACTTAATCAACAGCTAGTTCCTACTTTGCTAACTACATCTATTTTAATGAAAGAAAATGAGATGTTATGAATAGATATGGAGATTGCATTAATTGGAGAATATGGAAGTATATGCATAGAATTAACATCTGTAGGTTAAAGACTGGACTAATTCAATACCCTCAGTTACTCATTTATATCTTGTGAACTTTCATAATCTATTAACAATTGCTTTACTACAGCTTAGAGTGTTGAAATTCCATTCAGCCTTGTAACAGCACTAACATCCATGAAACCCCATGTAATTACAAATTTGTGTTGAAAACTGCATTGTTCTATAGTCTGTGTTGTGTCTTGTCTGCACCAGTTCCTATCCCAGTGGGCAGCTCTCCAAGCTGCACAAGTAACTACTGTTATGGTGTTGATATCTTCGTTGGCAGCTTTTGCTAAATAAACACCTGAATCAGTTGGGCATTAAAATTGGCAATAAACAGGTACTACTGTCACCAGACATTCTGGAAGAGTTCATACTAAATACTGAATGTGTTCTTTCTGTGTCAGCTTCTCTGCTCTGTCTTCTCATGTGTCATGTGAAGCTTCATGCACATGTACCTTCTTGCAAATGTCATATTCAGTAAAACATATTAATGGAAAAATATGTTAATCCATGTACTCTGACAGATTCCACCAGTAATCTGAAAGTCCTGCATCATGAAAATTCAACAGAACTTTTAAACTTAACATGTGGCCAAACTTTGAAATATGAAATATGGCTGTGCTTGATCTAGCTATTTATCTAATATTTATCTAATAGTTTAGCTATTTAAGTATATTGTATATTGTTTTATATCTGCCACCAAGTGGATCAAATGCCACATTTTTTTGTATTATGAAAATTATTTTGATCTTGACTTGGGAAAATTGTAGAAATTGTAATTATTCTTGGGGGAAATTGCAAAAAAAAAAAAGTCCTTTGAAAAGTCTCTGGTTTGACACAGAGGTATATTTTTGGTTTTGATTTGTTGTGTTTTTCTGAAGTTCATAATTTTTTTTTGTTTGGTTTGGTTAACTAAGTCTGGACTGCTGACAAAAATCTAACGTTTTAATACTTTAGTTCTGCTTATTTTCCTTCAGGGCAATATGAATCAAGTGGGGTATTTGAACTCTCTCACTCTATGATAAGTTAAATCTTTAATATGAAACTATGAAGTATATTGACTTTTTCTATGGACTCAGTTAATTACATGTAGTAAAAAAACGTAGCTGGCATTTGTAAGTTCCTCTATAGGAAGTAAAATAATCAGTTTGTGTGATAAATAAATCAACATTTAGAAGTGAACTGAATTATTAGCATTGAGAGGTTCTAGTGACAGGTGCCACAGACTGCATTTTTTTCTCCTCTTTGCTAATTATTTTGTTTATTTTTGTACTGACTAGGATGGTTTATGTAGTCACAGTGCTGCTGAACAAATGAACTTCAGTCACGAGTAGACTGTGTATTGTTTTCCCCTTGCACCACCCCAGATTTTGAGGAGGTGCCAGCAAGCTGTTGCAGATGTTGATATGTAGTGCAGTTGTTTTTAGTACTTAGACCAGAACTTAATACCAGCCTGCATACACTTCTAATGTCAATTGAAAACAATGGCCTATAAAGATAAACGTTTTGTAAAATATTAACTGAAGTAATGTATTAAGTTGATGTCTTAGTTTTATTCTTTCTTACAGATCATGCCATTCAAAACCCACATAATTATGAAAAAAATTGTATGTTTGCAATTGCAAACTAGGTTAAGCTGATTGTTGTTTGTGTCTAGTTTTACCAGTCATTGTATTGATGCACAGCAGACACTAATGCAAAAGAAAAGAAAAATGTATTAAATATTTCCTGGGGAATTCTGCTGAGTTGGCTTGCTGTTTGACTAGATAAAGTTATTATCATAATTCCTAAAAGAGGGATGTATATGATCTCTTTAATGTGGTCAAACAACAGATGATAATTATGTTGATATGATGTTGACTTTCATATTGGCATTGCTTATCAGTCTGAAACGTCTGTGATTTTCATTTTATCAGTATCTGTTTTTGTTGAGATTAATCTGTTTTCTTTTTAAGCTTAATTTTTCTTTGGGGTGAGGCTGCTTCTTTGTTCTGTTTTTCTATTTTTTCATGTGTCAGTTCTAACTTTTGATTTTTTTGGACAGTGCTCTTCACTGTAGTAAGGCCATATATTATGATTATAAACACTCTTTGTTAATGATAAAGCCATTTTTTGTATTAAGCTTAAGTGTTCTGAAATGAAACCTGGAATTGATTTGTCTGCTTAGATTGGTTATATTTTGGTGCATCTGTAGGTATAAAAAAATGCAATGGCTATTTGTAGTACTATTAGATATGCTTTGCAATTTGAGTGCTATATATTTTTCTTTTTCTTTAATTTTATTACCTCAATCTTCAATAATTAATATTCTTTAAAAATGTTATGGATGTAAACCACAGTTTTTTCACTCTTCATGAGATAGCTTAATGTATTTTACAACTTTAGTGTCCTCCAAGAACTTTTCTTTTGCGTCTTTGTCCCTGGTGGGAGATTGACACAGTGTCCAGACCCCTCAGTAAAGGATGTTTTAATAAAATAGATATGTCTCAGAGTTAAATGATTTGCACTGCTTCCTTGTCCACAGTCATCTCATAACCTAGCACCTCTTTTTCATTGTTGAGAAAGAATCAGGAGCTGCAGGTCACATTTTTCTTTGGGTATCAACTGCGTTCACATTAGAAGCAACGTGGCCTTGGGGTTATTATGATTACTTACTGGGGAGATGGAGTGTTCAAAAATATCCCTCTTTGGTGGATTACCACTGTTCTGGAGGTGTCTCTTTCCTTTTGTCACAGTCTCCCAGGAGCAGATCTTTACTATTCCCTTTGTCATGATGTAACGTTGCTTCTCAGAAATTTACTGCTAGTACTTCTTGAGCACAGAGTGGAGAACTTTGCCACAGTGGCAAAGTTCTTCACTCTGTGCTCAAAAAGTGCTCTGCTCCGCTTTCAGATTACTGCCACCAGTAATCTGAAAGTTGTCATATTTCTTCTTGTGTAGATTCTTCCAGTTACTCTGTAAAGCCTGGATTCCACAGGAAACAGCGCCAGGTACTGCTGCCATGGCCCTTCACAGGGGATGTAAAAATGCAAATGTTTCAACTGAATATGTGTATCAGGAAATTAGACATGTCAGTCATCTTGACATTTATGATGGTCAGTAAGAGAGAATGCTCATAAGATTGAAGAAAATTCAAAATTTGCGGATGTAATTTGCAAGTGTGAGTATATGCTTCAAGAATGAGTAGCTGAAATGAAATAGNAATGTAAAGTGTAAATTATATATAATATTTTAAAATAATATGCATATAGAATTTACTTGTCCTCAGTAGTTTGAGCAACTAATATTATGCATGTGAAATCCAGTTGTTAGTAACTCTGTAGTAGTTGACTATGTGTTCTCTAAAATCAAATTTTCTTCATACAGTCAAGGGCATTTTTATATAAGATTATGTTCAAGAGTTAGTGTGAAAGATGGTGGTATGCATATTTCAGTTTTTATTCCACTTCTATTTATTTGATTGCTGCATAGATGAGTGGTTTTGAAACGCTAACTTCCTGATTCATGAATGAGTTAAAGTACAATTATGAAGTACAATTATTTTTTATGAACTCATAATATCAGGCTAATTCAAAATTACTTCCATTTGGGTTCCACTTTTGGCAAATGTTCTTGTAACTAGCCCTAAGTAACTTTATTTTCTATATAAATAATAAATTCTGGTGTCCTCTGGAAATTCTCTGCCATCTATAACAAGCATGTTGCATCATAAGCAATGCAGTGTGATCTTTCATAACTGGTACAAGTTGTTACCCTGGTTATGCTTTTTCACTTCTGTATCAAAGAATTGGCTCCACTGGTGTTTCCCTCCCCTAAAGAATTTCATGTGTAGGTAGCAGTAGGCAACTGTAGGCTCTGCATTTTATTTAAGCTTCTGTCATTGCTTTTCTGTGAATCATCCATAGAAAATACTGCATTTATTAAAGCTACATGCTGCTGTCCCTTCTTTGATGTGAAGTGCTCTTACCTTTTATATTTCTTGTGAATATTGGAAAATTTATTTTTTCTATTAAGAATGTACATTTGTCAAAACTGAAATTACTGTTGGAGAAGGATGACATATATGAATTAATTAACTTCCAGAAGAAATAAATCATTCAAGCCTATGAATATTTATATTCCACATATAGCAGTTACATTTTTTTAGTTTTACAATGAAAATTTATGCTGAAATTACCAGTATTACTATTGTTTTAAATGGTTGGGTTTGTTTTTTTGCTAGTTCAGGTATACGATACACACTAAGATTTTCCTTAAGCTTTCTTTGGATTGGATCCCACTACCCATCCCTGCAATATGAAAGTAAAAATATACTACGTGTAGTTTTTCAGGGTATGAAAACAATCCTCCTGATTTTGTTCATATTCCCTAAAATCACAATTGTACTTTTTTTCTATATGTTGTCTGTATTTTTTCATCTTAATCTTTCTTACTCTGGGGAATTATTTAGAACCCATTAAAAGTGTGAACACAGAACAGCAACGAGATTTGTGTAAAAAGAGATTTCCTTCAATCTACTCATCTTCCCTCCTAGATTTCAGATTCTTTTATGTAGTACATCAATATATGATGATAATATATTAGTGCATTTAAGACTATTACCATTTCCAGTACACATCAATTCAAAACAGATCAAACATGGAAGAACAGCACAAGGAATAAAGCTATTTTGAAGCACTTGGCTTACCAGAACTGTCTGAGGACCAATGTACCATTTTTGCTCTGATTTTTTAAAAGAATGAATCTGTTATTAGCATATATTTTGCTTACACTGTTGCCTGTAAATGTTCTTTATGCTGCAACAACACTACGATTCTGTAAATGTCCTGGGAGAAAGTAGCAGAGAGAAATTGCTATATAAATACTATGTTTTGAATCCCATACTATAATTTTAGCTAAGTATTTTATGAGAAAATAAGAAACAAGTGGGTTATTTAATTTCTGCCCTCAAAAGTTTTCTTCAATGCTTTCTGACCTCTTGATTAGGGAGAAAGGAAACAACTGCTTCCCATTCACCTTTACTATTCCACTACTGCTTCACATATCTTTAGTGTAGGAGCCTTCAGCTGCTGTTTCCTCTGTTGAAAAGTTTTGGGTGCTTTGCTTTTTTTTTGGTTGGCTTATTTACCCATTTATTTTGAAATTTATTTTTTCTTCATGTGGAATCTACTTTTAAACTTTGCCGACTGTTGTTTTTTTCTTTATCTTTTCAGTTCTGCCATGTTCTTTTTATTGAGTTTGGTTAATGGAGCAGAGACAGGGGTATCAGCTGTACCTTTAGTGCTTTATACAGTGCTTAGGCACAGTGATATCCATTGTTGTCTCTTTCTTAATGATTTTTATTCATTCAACCACCTTTATTTGGTGATTTGTGTAGTTAGGTCATCAGCACATTTTGTTGCATTAGAGTTTGTCTCTTTTTTCTGAAACTTATACTTGTATTTTGAGGAACACAAGCTGAAGGACACTTTTATTGATAATATTCTCTAAGTAGATAAAAGTAGATATTAAGGTATTAAATATTTCCATTTGTTATTAATGGTGTTCAGTTTTACCTTGTGTATTTAAATTTGTGATCAAGTTAGTGTAGTTTCTGTTTGTCATGTTTCTTTCATTCTTGTTTAATTCTGTATTTTTTTAGTCATTACAAGTAGGCAAGACAAAAAAACGTAGTAATGAATGTGCTCTTTTTAAAAAGACAGTTTAAAAGTTCATGTGAGTGTTGGCTTTTCTGGGATTATTATTTTGGCATGCTCTGAGGGGAAGTGGTGTTTGAGGAAGTTGTGAGCCTTTGAACGCAGTGTACTCGGTCAGGAGGGGTGTGGTTTGTGAGACACACATTGCACGTGCCTCTGGGAATTTGTGGGTTTTCCATTTGTAGTAAAAGCTCTTTGTTAAACTGCACCCTCTCCCAGCTCTGAACCAAGGGGATGCTGGCTGATGAGTAATGACTGGAGAGCTAGTGCAGGGCTTGGCAGGGAGAGATGATTGGGATCTTATTCTCAGCTTGGTTTGTGTGATCTGATTTAAGGAGAAGTTGTGAATGGCATTTTCCAAAATATGTTTGAAATTATTTTAGTAGGACTGGCTCACTGTATTGAGGTCTGGAGACGCAAAGAAGCCCAAGTTAGTATCAAGATTTTGATCTTGTCTGTCCAATTGACTGTGTTGTTAGGTGATATGCCATCCCCTTGTCCTCTTAGACAGTTATAATTTAGATAATCTTTCTGATTTTTTTATTAAATAAACCTTTCATTGCATGTTTGCAGCATGTTCAAAAACTTAATACTCCATACTGTCAGGGTATAATAGTAAGAAAATGTTGTTATGGCATGAATACATATATCTTTTGGAATTTGTAGTTTCTCCATCACCACTACAGTGTTTTGGACAACAGAAAAACAGGAAGAGAGTTTTCAAAAACACTCTTGAGGAGGACAATGTGTTTAGGAATATAAATTCTGTGTTGTCATTATAGGTCTTCTACTACACTTTCAGTAACTGGCTATTTCTGCCATTGATGTGGTTAAGACTTTGGTTTAGTAACTTCAAACTAAATCACTTCGA
>VZTB01014995.1:1788-56671 GCA_013397245.1 Thryothorus ludovicianus | reverse complement strand
TTATGTGAAAACTTTCACTAGGTCAGTTTGGATATGGAGCTCCTCCTCCCTAAACTAGCTGAATCCAGGACTCTCTAGGATGTGAATGACTGATTTACAGAACTTCTACTACTTCTACAACAAGCAGATCAGAAGTCATAGTGTTTTGAATAAATAATGCATATAGCTCACCTACTGTGGACCTCTAATACAATATTTCTAGTATCATGCCCTCTTTGTCACATGAACAAAACTAAAAATGTTCCCAAAGCAAAATATATTTTGTCTTATACAAGAAGTATGTAAATAGCTGGGAATAATTGGGAGTATATTATAAGCTGGTTTGTTTCTGTCTTATATATTACTTTGAAAATATGAAAGATGAGGAGGTTCTGGGGTTTTCAGTTTAACAATAGTCATAAAAGACAAACAAACAAATCCCTAAAGTAGATGGACAAAAGGAGACAAAAAATGTCTTCTGTGAATCAGATTTACTTGGAGATCAGATAAATTTATTTACTTTAAAATTATTCTGTTAAAACACAGGTTTTCCAAATTTGCCATGCATGGTCATTAAAACAAAGTAAATGAACATCTCTTCTATATTATTTGAAGGCTTTGGTTCCATATCTTTCTGTTTTTTAAGAGTTTTAGTTAACAAGCCTGAAAAAAAATTTGAAAGAAGCAAATCCCTTTTATATCTTACTCAAAAGGACCTCAAGCTTCCAAGACAGAAAGCCTCAGTATGCACTTTTATTTAAGGTATTCATCTTATTTATTTTGCCAATTTTTAAAGTGGTTCTCTGTGCAAATCTCTGCACAGGCTAAGGTCTTGTTGCTCATCAGAATTGCAGTCCACAAATACAGCCAGAATGTGGGACCTTGTCAATGACCAGCTCAATTTGAACATTTTTTTTCTAAGGATTGGAAGACCTTAGAATTATTTGACCAAGATAAAATTTGCTTTAATATGTGGGAAGCTATTTGAATGCTACTCAGGTGTGAGTTTTTGTGATGTTAATTTCTTCTCCATTTCAATATACCTTTTCTCTCTGAGTTTTATATCTGATAATGAATACTATTTTTAGATCATATCTGAGTTAATTGCTTGAGTTGGGATTTTTATTCGCAGGCAAGAAGAGTAGTTTCGTGTTAGACTAAACAAGATATGGTGACAGAGCAGCCAGATAAGCATTCAGCAATGTCAGCAAAACAAAGTGAATTTTCTTTTTCCATCTTCTGTTTTGCAGTCAAACTTCAGGAGTATAATTTAAACTGTGCAATGAAGATCATCTTGGTGCCTGAACTTGGAAATTGAATCAGTGAAGTGCCTGCTCCTTTCAGGTTAATCAGCATGGCCAGATTTTCCAACTAGACCAATACTTTTGTTGATTCTTTTAGAGTTCATCAGGAGCAATGTTACACAGTGTTCTTCCCTTGCTTTTTATCTGGCTTGCTTTACTTGCAGAAGGAGGGAGTGTCAGACACATCTGCTAGGGAAAAAAAAACTTCTGTTTAAGCACAAAATTTTTTTCCAATTCTCAACTTTTAGGCAGTGGAATTGTTAGTCATTCCTAAGTCAAGAAGATACATAAATTAATTCCTTTTTTTTGATAACTCTTGCCACTTAAGGATGGTGATTCTAAATATTATAGGCACTGTGCATAAGTATGCCATGTGTTACAGGATTGTGCAAGCAGATAAAAGTCCGATGTATAGCCCTAAATATGTTCATAAAAAAAGAGAATTGCTAGAGTAATTTCCAGTAAGCTAAATTTTCCTGACTTTTACTGTCATAATGCCAAATTAATTTAGCCTAAGATAAGAAAAAAGACCACATGTGACCATCTAAAAAAATCCTTGTGGCTTAATTGTCAACAATCATAACTAAGACAATGGTATTTGCTTCTTGATGGACAAAATAACTTTCCTGTGGTAATTGAGGCCAAACTGGAAATTTAGAAAAACATAAATTTTATTTTTATATAGATTTTATAGAACATAATATTGAGTAAATGTCCACAAGCTTGGACAAGCTTTACTTTGTGACTGCATAACAGTAAGTTTTTGTTGGTGATGCTGCTTTTTGAAACTGTTTTAATTTGGAAGGGCTGCTTGCTATTCTTGTATTCTGTGAGAAGAGGAGAGGATCTTTCTGTAGTTCCAACCTAGGAAAAAAGTGCTTCCTTTCTCTGTATGGGGCATATTTAAAACTAGTTAAAATACGGATGTCTCATTGGAAATGCATGTATTTAATGTATGTGAGAAGGAAGTGATCAAGCTTGAAAGGACAACTGTGTAGTTCACAGAACAGATCTGTAAAGATTTTGAGTAGAGTTTTTTGAATGTTTGGCTGCCCTTGGGGGGAGGCTTAAAACTGTAAGAGCCATGTAGTTTTTTTTCTTTTTTTTGGCATTCTGCCCACCAGAGACACCGAGTGGGAGTGTTGTTATGGGGCTGGTAACAGCTTATAATGCAAAATGTAACAGAAAATCAGAGAACTCTTGTCCAGCCATTTATACCATGCCTCAGAGGAATGGCATCATGGTAGTCTGCTTAGCACAGCGTTTGAACCAGATGGATTCTCCCACTGGCAACTGGGAGAATCAATTTGTGATTGTTCACCAGACAGAAGTATCAGCGTGAGTGGGGAAACTCTGCACGTGTCCTAAACTATCTAGGGAGTTATGAGCAAGCAGCATCTTCCTCCTGAGCTTGTTTGCAAAAAACACAGATTGTTTTGTTTGCTTGGGGCAGGGTACTGCCAAGAAGTTCCTTTTGACTCATCTCTAGTTCTTTAGCCAAAAATATAGTAAGTATTCTTCAGTCTCAAAGTCATATCCACTGTATTTTGTTTTAATAAAATAATGTTTTTAAGATGATGAATGAACTTGTTCTAACAGCCTCACCATGAGTATTTTCTTAGACTAAGCAGAAAAAGAATGAAAGGACACGTAGCTGAGAGATTTCTTTCTCTGTATACACAGGTTCTTTCTGTTTGCAAGTGAAGGCAACTCTTTCAGGGAGCAGATTTCAGTGTATGAATGTGTCAAAGCTTCCACGCATTTTTCAAACCCACTGTATTATTCAAATATTTCTTTGAAATTAACATTAAGGTCAGCTGATGTATACCTTCATACCAAAAATAATTATTTTCTGAGCTCTTTTTGAGTTCTTTTTTTTGTTTTTGTGTTGTTTTTACATTCCTGCATCTTGGATTTTTTAGTGTTCATTATTGTATGTTTTGTTTTCCTGCTGTTCCATCTCTGTTTGCTCCCTTCAGAGAGCAAGCCATCCAGCAGACTGACTGAGGAACAGTAGTATCCTTTCATGACTATCATACATGTTGAATAAAATAGGAGGGCAGAGGACTCTTGCTGCTACTACTGATACATTAAATTTCCAAACTAATACTAATTAATTCAGCTTTTGTGTAATAAAGTCCCTACCTGGTTACCCATCCATTGAAACTGTGTACATAGGCAATTACACTGTATATAGACATATTCTTTTTTTACCATAGAGAAATATTTCAGTTATCCTGTATCCTGTATTGTCAAACCTCTTCTACATTTAAATTACATTTGCTCAGAAGGTTGTGCTAGAATCTTACTGTACTCCAAAATTTCTTATTGAGAAACATGTATTTAATCTAAAGCCATAGATCAGATGTGGTTTTATAATTACTTTATTTTGTTATGAGTGCATGGCCTCAGGGTGAATAACACTGATAGTAAAAAATAATATTGAGGCATGTATCTAATGATGTACAATAAATAAATTATGTGTTCTGAGAAGGAGAAGTTTGGGGTTTTTGTAAACATTTGGTAATTTGCTACAAAATATGAAAATATGGCAGTAATATTTTCAAATAATAATTTGAAAATCAGTATTTGGGCTATCTTTCACATTATATAAATGATGCTGCATGGTGTAGCTATTTTGGAAGTCTTGTAAAATGCAATGGGGCAACTTAAATATGAATCGCATGCTAATTCCTTTTTCCTGATTTTGCTCAAGTTTGGAGTTTTTTAGCCCTTTCCGTCCTTGATAATTAGTTCATGTAATTATTAGGTCTGGGGGTTTATCATGCAAGCCAGCTGGATAAGGTTAGAAAAGCTACAAAAGCTGAGTTGAGTATATCCCTGGGGATGTATAAGCCTTTTTCCTCCCCAAGTATTTCTTCTGCATCTCATAGGTGCAACTTTTTCAAAGAAAAGATTCCGGGATTATGAATATTGGGGTGTTTTGCCTGAAGTAACTACAGCACCCAATCCAACATCTCACAATGTGCTAGAAAAGACTGAAGGGGAAGCGGTAAACTGCTTGGAGCTGCAAGTATCAAATTAGTTGGTATTTATGAAATAAAAAGTGCTGCTTTTCTTTATGGAGTTTTTGGATTTTTTTTGATCTGTACCATTTTCTTGGATAGATGGGACTTTTGTATCTTTACCTGTAATAGTACCACTGTGTTCTGCACCTGGTGATTTTCTCACATTCTGTGATTTAAAGTCTTTTATTGTTATTTTTCCTAAGGTTCAGATGAAACCTGTGTCTTATATGGTATCTTTGCATTACAGAAGCATTTTTGCTTTCTAGAATGAATCTGAAACTGCGTTCCTGACATTGTCGGTTTGGCCAGATTTTAAATTTCTGTGTTCTGCTAATTTTACCAGTCTGGCATTGTATAAGCTGTGTGAGGTCTCCCAAATCACATTGCTTTACATCTGTGTTGTCATACTCTGGTGGAAGCATTACGAAGAAATCCTCATACCAGGGTAAGGAAACCGCCATGAGTGATCATACCCATGTTTAGAACACCATGTCTGCAGAGAAAAATATAGCAAAAAGACTCAAACTTTGGAGTATTTCTGTAAGAATATTCTCTCCTAATTCCTTTTTGGCTGAGCCATTCACTGTAAATTAGTATCTTCAGTGTTAATGCTTATGGTATGGTCAACTTCCACTGAGAATTAAGGGAATTCTGAAATGGCATTGGTATTGGAATTGGACTTCATACATCCTCAACATTTACTAAGCAGGTCTTTGAAACATATTTTTTCCCAACAATTTCAGGTTGACAATTACCAGGCACAAAAGAGACAAAGTATATATATCTCTGCATCCTTTAGAACTTATTTTTGCTAACAACAAAATTCACATCCTATAAGATATTGAAATTGGGGTTTTGATTGTAAGTGTTCCTTGCTTTTGCAACATGTCACTGGCTTCTGACACAAGTTTCTCTTAGGCTCATTATTTCTGGGATAGCTTAACATGGGTTAAGCTATGGTTAACATGGGTTAAGCTTCTGGTTTCAGAAACCTCAGAATTCTTTAGAGTCCTTTAAGTCTTAGCTTGAGGGACTAAATTTGCTGAGATGTTTGCTATTCATGTATTTTTTTTCCATGCTTAGAACAGCTGACAGACAACCTTTCTCTGCAGTATGAAGTGTTTGACTGTAGAAGCAGGTGTTGATGTTTAAAATGCTGACAGTGTAAAATTATGGATTGTTGAGCAGTAACCTGCTTAAGGTTCGGCATTATTACACCTCAAGACTTACTATTGATGGTTTTCTCATGCACAGATTTTTGAGCTACTGAGCATCCGTTTCGAAATTAAGAAGCCCGTATAAAGCTTGGAATCATCTCAGTCAACAACAAAAGCTCATTAATAGTGACTTGTGGCGCAACAGCTGATATAATAATGGGTGTGTACAAACAAATTTCTCATTTCCTGGCAAATATTCTGACACCCCTGCCTTGCCTTCATTGCTATCAGATTTCCTCAGGATGGTTACAGCTTTTTGTTTTTTTTCTTTTCAAAATTCTCCTTTGGTTCCTGTAAGGAGCCTGCATAAGGGTCATGTGTATGTATAATCTCATACAAGTATTTCTGGCATTTGTCTGGCTTAGTCACAACATATACTGGATTTCAGGAATGGTGTGCAGAACATTTATAAACAAAATCACAGTTGTTGTGGGCAGTCATATGGTCTCTAAAACAACAAGAGACTATTTCATCATCTGGTCTCACCTCCAGTGTATCGCAAATCATTTTCAATTTTCAGTAAAAGCAGAAATTGCCTTTAATGAAGTTTTTTTGAGTGGAAAGGTCCTGTCCAGTTACTGTTTGAGTCCCAAGTGATGGTCTTTATTTCTTCATTTTCTGTCCTTCCTTTGCACCATAGAGCAGAGTATAGCTGTAAGCTGATCTGAACATCAAGGAGAGATCCACTGCTTTGGCTTTCTGGTATAGTACTTGTTCAAGGTATTTGACCCACAAGTGCTCAATGTTGTGATGTTTTCCTGACAAGATGAATTTTGTCTGTGTGCACAGTAGAACAGCATGAAAGCCCTGCACCATGGAAGACAGGTTCTGGAAATACACTGAGGCCAGCAGAGCCATTCACACTGTCCTCTTTGCTCACCTGAACCTGCATGTGGGGACAGCCTGCACATTAGTTTAGGACCTGTCCTGTTCTTGGCCACTACTTTCTCATTAGTATCTCCCTTGGGTAGGAGAAGAGTTACTGATTACCTGTAAAGCTTGTCCATCACGAATAGTAAGTCATGAGGGATAATAAGGTGGAGCCTTAGGGAGGTTACTGTTCAATAATCCATAATTTTATAACGTCAGCATTTTAAAATTCAACATCTGCTTCAATAGCCAGAAACCTGGTAGTGCAGAGAAAGTCAGCTGTTTTAAGCAAGGAAAAAAAAATACATGAATAGCAAACATCTCAGCAAATTCAGTGTCTCAGGCTGGGACTTATCTGAGGGGAAGGAATCCCAGGAGATAGTGTACAAAGCCTTACTAAAGCAGAGGTGAATATTTGCCAGTGTTCCCTATTCTACCAAGCTAATCAAAATTGAAGAAGATTTTTATGCTTATTAAGCATTTCCCCTTCAGAAATCCATGTTGACTACTCCAAATGACATTCAAGTATCTGGAAATTGTTACCAAGATTAATTCCTCCATCACCTTGCTGTGAGCCTAGATTCTCCTTCTCACCTTTCTTGAACAAGAAAGTGACACTTATTTTCTTCTAATCATGGGGAATCTTTCCTGATCACCACAAACTATCAAATGTATTCAAGAGTGGTTGTGCAATTTCATTTTGCAGCCAGCTTTCTCATCATCCATGGATTCCTTCTGTCAGGCTCCATGGACTTACATACACTCAGTTATTCTGCTGAGGGGAAGCCTTCCTTGCATCTAGGCATGATGATGAAAGAAAAATTTAGCAATGCAACAGAAGGAATATTGCCCATATGTCAATAAAACAGAGCAACCAGAAAATGAATGCTGTTAGTAGAGCATGTAAAGGACATGCTGGTGGCTAAATGGAATTTTTCCTGTATTTTTAGAAAAGGAAAAGGTAAGATGAGTGAAAATAAAATATTAACTTATGCTCACATAACCAGGTGGATATATTTCTAATACTCATTTTGAATATGGAGATCTCAAGGCAGTTGTTTCATGCACATTTTTGTATACTGATTTTAATATTCACCCACCCATGCACTGCCCTGCAGGGGAGAACCCTGACCTATGCCTGATGTTGTTGCTTTTGACTTCATTCTTTAAGTCAGTGTTGGAGAAGATAAAAGGTCTCTCTCTGTCTTCCCTGCCCCAACCCCTTCCCTTCATTGGCTTGATAATGCATTGAGTAACAGTTGGCAGCTTTGTTAGTTGTTTTGAAAGCTAAAAAAACCCTTTTTGTACCTTAGAGACTAAATGATGCTTGTGAAATAAGTGATGCTGTATGCCTTGTCAGTTTATTGGCTGCTTTCTCACATGCTCTTTTGGAAAATCCCTATAGTCCCCATGCACTTCTTCGCACCATTCCTTTCCCCTACTTGCACACTACAGAAGATACCTCTAGTTTTTCTATTTTCATGCTGCTTGAAGAGCTTTTGTCTTTTAGCATCCAAATGCTGTCCCCAAGGGACCTTCTAGAAATTGTTCACCCTGACTCATATGAAACTGAGCTAAATCTCTTCTGATCAAGAGTTTAAAACTGTTTTTCTGAGAAAATGATGTCTGACACTGTAATTTCCATTTGAAAACAGCTAACATCTGTGGAAAGTGCATAATGAACCAATGCCTGAGGAATTTCTGCGAATTAAGTCCATGTCATGTTTCACTTTTTTCAGTTCTCCTATAGAAGAAAAGGGAGGGGGGGGTGGGAAAGGGGGAAGAAGCCTCTGACCCAAGACTGAGCTGATTTTGGTTTCAGCATACCCTGACATTATGGAGAGGTTGGCTTTCTTTTTGCTGTTTTTCTCTATTTTTGGGACTGCTCCACACTTGCAGCACTTGTTCCCCTGTCACTGCTTCACTGAGGGCGAGCCAATATCTTAAATATTGAGTTAAGAATTGGTAGATTCAGTAGATTAAGTCCATGTTCGTACTGCTCACATGATATCACTGATGCTGTGGGATTTTCTCCTTTAGCTGCTTAGACTCATCATTGCCCGCACATTTTTAGGGACGCGGCAGATGACAGAACATTTTGCTGTTAAAGGAAAGGCTTGTTGCAAGAGGCATGCCTGTATACTCATGTGTAGTTAATCAAAAGGTTTATCTCCATCTACTAAATGATTCCAGTAGCCAAGACTGGGTTTTAATTTGGTACAGTAGCAAAACTGATGTGCATTATTTTATTCTGTAACATTTTTATACCATTCCAGGAGTTCTGTTTGCAGACTTCTGAGAGCTTTTGATAACATTTCTTGTTCCAAATTTTCTAAACCAAATCTCCTGGTATTATCAGAGTAGATATAAATTATACAGGGGAATGCAAGCTATTTAGCTGTTCTGCTACTATCCAAAGGCCAGACACATCCCACTAGTAATTTGAAGTTTTGAATACTTTCCTGAGTTGGCTAGGGAAATTTTCATCCACAGGGAAGCATGTACACTGCTTAATTGATAAATTATTTCATCATGTAATGAGAATGAGATCCATTCTCTTTGGACAAACCATGTCTTCTTTGAATACCAATTATTTTGCACATCTCTCTTTTCATTTTCTCATCAAATTAAAAATGGTGGTACTGCAATTCTTTTCTGCCTTTACTATTTAAAGAGTTGTCTTACCTAGTGGTGTTCTTTTCTTTGTAAGTTTTGATGGTTTATCTGACTCCACACTCAAAGTAGGTAATGTTCTCTGCTTGTCAATTCTTTTTAAAAGCTCCTGTGTGCAAAAGCATGTTTAGCATCTGCTTATGAAGATAAGAATGGCACATGTGAGTTCAGAATGTGCTTCCAATTTCACAGGTATGTGACTACAAGTGAAAGGAGATTTAGATCCATTTGAGGACTACTACTGCTCCTGATCAGGAATGCACAGACTTGTAGTCAAGATTCAGAGATTAATTTTCTCACAGAAAGCCAGTAAGTAGCTTTTAACTAAAAAAGAAGGGAGATTTTTCCCCCCTGTGCACTGGAGAGAGTATAACAAGATATTTGCAACGTGAAAAAGAAGGGAAAGGTAACACAAGAATGAGCCAAATTCACAAATTATCTCCATATTCTTGCTTACTTTTAATTATAAGGATAACATTGAAAATCAATGCAGTGGTGGGCAGGCATATGTTAATGTTTTTTCCATATGTCTTCAACTAGTATTCCTCATCATTGAATACTTTGCTTTTTTATTGATGTAGTAGATACAGAGCTTATTTTAAAACTTCTAGTTTTCAATTATATTAATTGATGCAAATGTATTAATATTTTTATTTGGAACAAATATATTTTGACATCCATGAAGTATCCCAAAATTCTTATTTTCTTGTTAGGCTAGGGGATAATCATGTATGTGGTTGTTATGTGGCTTCTTGTACCTTGCCAATGAGGACTTTGTACTGTCTTGTAATAGTCATCCAGAAGATTTGTTTTTATGGTATTTTGTGGGTTTCCATAATTTGAGAGCAGATCAGGGTCCTCTGCAATCCTCTCTGTGGTGAACTGGTAGTGAGTGCAGCCAGGTGTCAATGCTGTAAAATGAACACAATCCTCAGAGCTCTCATTTGCCTGCAGTAACACCAAGGGTGAACAGCTTGAGTAAGGAAGTCTCCTTTCTTGGAGAGCATCCTTACATTTTGTGACTGATGCAAACTGGCAGAATACAGTTACTGAACTAGTAAAGTATTTGTCTGGTGATTAAACAGGAATTCATAGTTGAGGGTCATCTGGCACTCTGTTCTCAATTCAGGAATGCTTCAAAACTGTCCTACTCTGTGCTGTCAACCTCTCTCTGTGTGTTTACTTGTGTTTGCTGCAACAGAAACAAAGATGCTGATATTATTTGATAAATAGTAATATCAACTGTTACAAAAATATCTCAGTGTTGCACAAGAAGAGATTTCCAAAATGTACTATTACAACTGGGTGTACTCCAGAGAGTGTCCATGTCTCTGTAGCAGTTCCCAGCTCTTACAGACCGTCTGAGCTCTTTAAAACTTGCACTTTGGACACTATATCTATGTTCCTTGAAAGTTTTTCAAGATCCTGAGGTACAATCAGGCTCAAGAGGTTCTACATATCTTCACAAAACAAAATCCAATTTTATATGAAAGACAAGTCTTACAGGATTTTAAACTAGCGAAGAATTCAGAATTCAGCTTCCTTGCTCTTCAAATTATGAAGAAGATCCCAAACTCCATACTAAGGATTTTTTTAGGCAAATTATGTTAAAATGGGTTTGTTCTGGACATGAGATGTTATAACTCTTCTGTGTTGTATGTCCCTTTTCATTTGGTGTAAGGGACACTGCTGAATTTCTCTAACTGTCAATAGTATTTTAAATTTAGAAAAGATTGTGTTCTCCATATCAATATTTACTTTTCATGCTAGGAAATATACTAGTTTCATTTTTACGTATATATATATATTTGAATGCCTGGAAAGAGGCTCTGCTGCTCATCCTCAATAAATTTTGTTGATGTGATGAGAATGTTTTGGATAACACAGCTGGACTATTTTCAGATGGAACTGAACTGGAAGGTAGAATCCATCTTATAGACCCATCTCTATAGCCACTTGGATTTGCATGGCCTGGTTTTTGGCAGTGGAGAGGCCACAGAGGAGGCTTCTGTGAGAAGTTGCTGGAAGTTTCCACTGTGTCCAGCAGAATCAATCCCTGGCATCTCCGATGATGGACGTGCCACTGGCCAAGGCTGGGCCGATTGGATATGGTTGTGAGGCCTCTGTGATAAGAGATTTAAGAAGAAATCAAAACAAAGACGTTGGCACAGTTTTATTTTCAGTCAGAGGAACAGGAGTGAAAATATATGCGAACAACTGTGCAGACACTAGGGTCAGTGGAGAAGGAAGGAGAAGAAGTGCTCCTGACACTGGAACCAAGAATCCCCTGCAGGCCATGGTGAGGACCATGGTAAAGCAGACTGTCCCCTTGCAGCCTGGGGGTGTCCACCAGGGATGCAGAGATCTACCCACAGCCTGGGAGGGAGGTGCTCACATTGGAGCAGGTGAATGCCTGGAGGAGGCTGTGACCCTGTGGGAGACCCATGAAGAGAGGGGCCCTGCTCCCATTCTGGAGCAGCCTGTCCTTGGAGGACTGCACCCTGTGGCAGAGTGACCCATGCTGCAGCAGTCTGGGGAGGAACGTTTCCATGGGGTGGACTCTGGTTGAAGTTCAGAGAAGTTCATGGAGAACTGTCTCCCATGGGAGGGATCCCATGAAGCAGCAGAGGAATGACTCCTCTCCCTGAGTAGCAGGAGAAGCCTCAGGTGATGAACTGACAATGACCTTCACTCCCTGTCTCCTACTGGGGTAGGAGGTAGAGCGGGGAAGGAGGAAGGGTGAGAGGAAGGTGTTTTTAAGGGCTTATTTTACTTCTCATTTTCCTGCTCTGATTTTTCTAGTAATAAATTCACACAATATCTCTAAGTTGAGCCTGATTTGCCTGTGACGGTATTTAATGAGTGATGTCTCCTGGTCCTTATCTCAACCCATGGACCCTTCATTAAATTTTCTCCTCTCTGCCCACCTGCAGAGGGGAGTAAGTGAGTGGCTTTTCTGGCATCTGGCCTGGGGCAACCCACAACACCACTGCTGGCCATTTGGTCCACAGAACCAGGTTACAACCAGCATTAAGTAATTGTTGTGTCTTGAACCTAAAGCAAGGATGTGAGGCCTGATGCACTGTTTGGCCATACAAAGCCATTTCTTTTGGGCTGTGCTTCTTGCTAATGCTAAGCACAGTCCTTGACATAAAAGAAATCTTCTAACACACATTTGAGAGCTACCTGCCAGAAACGTGCAGTTGCTGTTCATTTTTGAAGAGAAACATAGCCCCTTTCCTCCACAGATAATGTGCTTTGACTATAATGTTTCAGAGTTGTTTTGATTAGATTTACAGTTGTTAAATACTTGCTCCAAGAGTGTCATGCAAATAATTTTGTTCTAAAGATAACATTTAAAGTTTATTTAGTCATGGGTTTAGTTTCCTCAAATAAATTGTATATGCACTGTTACTATATATAATAGTGTTATCTTCATACAATATAACTTTCTATTCTTTTATCCCTGGATACAGAGGACAACAATGAAAAGTAAACACATGAATTTAATAGTAATATGTACAAGTTTTTTATAATAAGTGTGCTGTGTGCTTTAGAATAATGTGTTTATGTTGCCCATTAGCTGCCTTTTTCAACTTAAAATGAAGTGTATAGCTCATAGTGTTTTTTGTATGCTTAAATTCTGCGCACAGTAGTGACAAGCAATGACACTTAAATGTTATCCACAGTATTCTGACCTAGATAAGCCTGCTGATGTCGAGTGCAACCTAATGCAGCCAAACTCAGACAAAAAGTTTCTGGAAGATGTGTTTTAGGCCAAAATGACTCATAAGGAGAGAGGGAAAAACATGAATTATTTCCCTCCTGTCTTTGCATGCATTCATCAAATCTGTGCATCCTAGCCAAAGAACTATTTTCTCATGCCAAGAAAATAGTATCTTTTAATAAGACTAAGAATCTGGTTGTCTTGCTCCATACACCTTTGAGATGACTTCGCTTTTCATAAAAGTTAACAGTGTTCTCTTTTTATTATTTGCTCTAGTTTTTGCAGGGCTTCCCCTGGCTTTTCATCAGGATATTTGAAAGATTGGTGAAGAGAAAGGGAGGAGGGAAGAGGGAAATAAGTTTAAGGCTGCACCTGCTGTCTCTGGACTGGGACAGATTCAGTACTGCATCTAATTCAGTGCCACCACTGTGGTGAGGCAGTGCTTAAACTTTTTTTTTTTTCTGTGATGAACTGAGCCGGCAGCCACGGGAGAATAAATTTTTCTATTTCAAATAAAAGACCACAAGCAACAGCCTTGTACGCTGTTGCGCATTGCCTTGATACAAGAGCAGTTTGGTGTCTCCCTCCATTCTGCCCTTGGAGCTTGCGCTGGGAGGCGTCATGAAATAGAAAGGGGAAAATTCCAACCCACGAGCAGAACGGGCAGGGTTTGGGAGCAGCCGCTGTCGGTGTGTGGGTACACGGAGGGGCAGCAGCAACCTTCCCAATCCTCCCTCTCTCGGAGAGACAGGATTAGGCTGTGTCGGGGCACACACACCTCGTCCTCCTGCTGCTGCTCCAGCGGGCTCGCCGACCCCTGGGAGCTCCGCAGGGCGCTCCGCGGCCCCCGCCGGCTGGAGCCGGGCTCTGGAGCCGGCCGCTGGCCCGGCGCTGTGCTGGTCCCGCAGTCCCCGTTGTCCCGGTTGTCCCCGCAGCCTCTGCAGCCCACGCTGTCCCCGCTGTCTTCGCATCCCCCGTTGTCCCCTCTGTCCCCGCTGTCCCCGTCCCCTGTCCCCGCNCTGTCCCCGCTGTCCCCGCTGTCCCGCGGCTGTCCCCTGTCCCCGCTGTCCCGCGGCTGTCCCCTGTCCCCGCTGTCCCCTCTGTCCCCGCTGTCCCCGCTGTCCCGGGGCTGTCCCCTGGCGGCCGCCGGCGGCAGCGCCCGGCGCGCTCGGGGCGGGATCCCCCGGGAGAAGCGCTGGGAAGAGCGGCTCGGGAGCGAGCCGGCGGGGGAGGCCCGGGGCACAGAAACATGGTGGCTGTGCTGAGAAGTAAGGAAGCTTTTTATATCTCTTTGAGATGGGAGCCAGAAGTACTTGATTAGAATGTGGTTGAGCAATGGGGAGGCGGTTGTATAAGGGCATAGTAGTTTGTCATGTGGCAATAATCCAAAATAAACCAAATCTGTATCAAATACAGGATATGATCTGGCATGTGGTATTTGTTCCTGTACTAAGCCACTATAATATAACTTGCCAAACATCAGAGAAGTCAATCATTATCACTTCATTGTTATCTACAGAGGTGAGTGCTTCCGCAGATCTGTGATACAGACAGATCTCTCTTCTTCAAAACAGAATTGCCAATGGCATCAACATTCATGTTCTAAATGTATAAATGATTTTGTATGCTATCCTATGTATGTGTACAGTAATAAACTCCAGACCCCATATCTGAGTTCACTAATCTGGACTGTGATCTTACATTATCTTCACAAATCACAATATATTATGGAAAGACTGGAAGAGACCAAGAGACGCTGACTTCTGGAAGGGAAGATTGTAATGGAGTATTGAAAGCCCAAGACTCAGTACAGAATGGATTATGAAGCCCACCTTCTAATGCAATCTGAGACAGGACTTTTGCTTTGCTCATATTTTAAGCATGTATAGAATGATTAAATTATAATTGAGAATAATTTAGGTTATCCAAAATTCATTCTAATCACAGGAAAAATCAATATATGCTAAGATACTTTTGATTCATGCAATTACTCTGTTAAAGACTCATTACTGTCACACGCCTTTTTGTGTTTTGCTCGCCTGCATTTCAAGTTAATCAGATTGTGTTTAGGCAGACAGTGATAAGTATTTAGAGATATGATGGTGAGAAAGGCAGAGCCAAATGTTTGGAAGGCATGTTCCAGGGTAATCCAATAATAGAGGCTGTAATTGTGTTAATTATCTCAAGTGGCACAGATGTATTGATAAAAGAGGAGAATAAGGTAGCTTTCTTCACAGACTGAAGCAGTGTCTTCAGTACTTAGTAATTGCATAGTACTTCAAAGGTTTTTCTAGAGGCCTGATGAAGCTAAGCAGATTTATTTCTGTTAAGATATAACAATGAAGGGGAAGCCTCCAGGTAAGGAACCCATTTGATGTGTTCTTTGCATAAAGAAGCTGGATTCTTGATAGTGTTTTAAAATATAAATTGTAGCACACATGAGTTTGATGAAGTGCACATTTACCAAAGTGGTTCACATACACTGTGATCAACTATCTGGCCAAGTAAGTGCTTGGATGCTGGGGCTCAGAGGGCAGTAGGTAATGGATCCTACATCACCTAGATAAGGATAACAAGTGGGGCACCAGAGATGGTTATCTAAGGGGTTATCCATTTAACATCCTTGTCAGTAACCTGGAGTGACAGAAGGGACCCTTGTCAGATTTTCAGGTGACACAAATTTGGATGATCACTTGATACTCTTTAGGGCAGAGCTGCCATTCAGTGGGACCTCACCACACTGGAGGAATGGACTGACCAGGACATCATGAAATTCAACAAGTACAGCTGCAAAGTCCTGTATCTGTATGGGAGCAACCCCTGCAGTGATACAGGCTGGGAGCAGATTGGCTGGGAGCAGCCAATGATGAAAAAATTGGGGGATTTTGGTGGATGGAAGGCTGCACAGGAGCCAGCAGTGGGTCCTGGCAGCAAGGCAGGTCAGCAGTGTCCTGGGATGTATGAACGGGAGTGTGGCCAGGAGATTGAGGAGAGTCATTTTCCCCCACTACTCACCACTTGGTCAATTACATTCCTAGACAACATTCAGTGTTGGTTTCTCACCCCACCCCAAAATTCAGGACAGACAACAATGTACTGGAGCAAGTCTAGAGAAGGGCAACCAAGGTGGTCAGGGTCTGGAGCACTTGCCTTTTGAAGACAGGCTGAGGGAGTGGGACTTGCTCAGTCAGGACAAGGGAATCTATCAGCAGCCTCTACAGTGTCTCCCAAGAGGTGGCCAAGAACATGGAGCTAGGCTCCTCACATTGCTGTGCAGTGGGAGCATGAGGGAAAACAGGAATGAGCTAAAACAAGGCAAGTTTACACTTATTGTAAGGGAAAAATATTTTTCCCCCATGTGGATGGTCAGGCACTGTACCAGGAGCATAACACTTTGCAGAGTCCTTGGAGTGGGTCAAAACCTGACAGTTAAAAAATAATTTTTAAAGGCAAAAGAAGCCCCAAATAAAATAAAATGCAAAATCTTAAAAACAAGGAGGAGTGGCACTGTTGAAAACCTGGTATTGTGTTGGTTCTTCATATGGCAGGTCATGATAATGTTATCAAAACTGCAAACTGCGTGTAGCAAGTTATTTACATTACAAGTAATGTAAAGTAATTACATTACAAGTAAGATAAGTCAATACTTAATAGTTAAATAAACGGGATTTTTTATTTCACTCCATGCTGTACAGAATTTTGGTGAAATACACTGCCTGTTAGAAAAGATGAGTCACTCTCTGAAATTACAAGTGTCAAATGAGTGAGTGCTGAAAGAGTTTGAACTATGTAAAACAAGTCAAGGGAACCAGATATTATGTCCACTCCTTTTCACTGAATTTCTTCCTTTCACTTTGTCTCAGATCCCATTAATTTGGAAATCTGGAAATAAGTTTGGGATAAGGACATTAGAATGCCCTGTCTTTGTCACTTTTATGCTATGAAATGAATGTGTCTTACCTTTGAGTAACAGACTAACGTGAACTCTGTATTTTGTATAGCATGAGAGCTCAAATATTTGCTTATCAAAATGAGAATGGAGTATTGGAAAAGAAGTAATTACAGACTTCTAGAAAGTAGAGTTAAGATTTTCTTATTTCTTCTTTTTTCTTCTCTAAACAGCACATCTGAAAAGATCTTTTTTGGCATCACTTTTTTCCTGAAGGTCTTTAGAGGCAATTTCATGAAAAAGAGTCCAATATTTGAGTAACCCATAAGAGAATGAAAATAATAGTTAACATTTATATAGCATATATTTATGAAAAAGAGACTTCACAAATGAAGTCTCAATTCACAATTCACAATTCTCGGTCTGATACTGAAACGTACAGTATCAACCAGAAATGTTCTGAGAAAAGACAGACCAAGTGTACTCTGAGTAAGTCCTTAGTCTTGGAGAGCTCCACATGTCATTATTGTGCTTTTCAAAGTGAAGACAGGATTTGTTTTTAAGGTTATTCTTTGCACACTCTTTCTGCTTTAAATTAGAACAGCAAAGAGTTGAGGCACCTTGATTTTGCTTGTCAAAACAACCGGGAGTGATAGGTGAATTGGGACCGAGCCCAAATCTCAAAAAAAGCATATTCATATTTGGAAACAAAATGTAAAATCTTCTCTCCTGCTCTTCTTCCTCCCATCCCCTGAGCTTTTTTTTCTTCCCATACTTTTGTTTTCCTTGTACTTGCTTGTCTGGGAACTATTAAAATAGGACTAGAAAAGCTCTGCTTTGCCCCCAGATGTACTGTGATATTATCTTGTAGGAATCTCTGTTTTTGAGATTGTTTTTATAACCCACAGAGAATCAGTTGAAGCTGAGGTAAGCAAGTAAACTTTATAGTACTTAACTTTGTTACTTAAACATTATTTTTGTGCTGAAAAGAAGAAGTCACTAGAGGATGAGAGGTTTTGTCTTTTCTTATTTGATCTGTTTGAGAATTTTCATTACTTCATTTGGCTCAATATTCTTGCCTTTTATGTTAAAGGTGTAACACAAAACTGTCATTAACTGAATCTTCTTTGTTTAATATTTTCCTTCTGAGGAGACAAAGGATGGGTGAGGTACTTCCTGGTTTGTGTGCATGAGTGAAACCTGAGGAATGTGTTGGGTTTGATAACTTTGTGAGTGGAAATCAGATTCTCTCTCTTTCAATAGAGATTGTGAAGCAGCTCTCCAACATGAGGAGAAATTGGATACCTGAACATTATGGAAGCATCCAGCAGTGCAGGATAGTGTTTGAAGTCCCAAGAACTCCCTTTTGTTCCCGTGTTTAGTTTTGCACTGCAGTAATCAACATCCATTGAAATGGCAGGAGAATTTAGGAAAAAGGAAAGCAGAAGCTATTCTTTTTGGTTTTGGTTTTGATTTTTTTTTTTCATTTTTCATGTAGTAGAGGTTTCCTATGAAAGGTTAGTCCTGCAAAAAAAGAAGTGCACAAAATCATCTATTTATCATCTATGGATGGTGCAGATGAGGGGAGAATATTAGAAAATTAGAAAATAATATTATATAACTGATTTTTATACTCTTGACATATATTTAACGGAAAGCTACACTTGCATCTGCTTATACCAAAATTGTCCCTGAGAAAACATATCCTCCATAAGACAGAACAAAATGCATCTTGACATGGGTTTTTGAACTCTAGGCTGAGAAGAGCTGTGTTCTACAGGGATCAGAGGGAAAGGACCTGTACAATTTGCCAGGGTCTCAAGGGGAAGGTTAAATATCCATATGGAACACCTAAGCAGAGAAGATATGGTTGGAAAATGCACCAAGAAGGAAGAAGATGTAAGTGGCAGCAGTGAAGCAAGTAGTTGTGAAAACAGGGATGGGATTATATTTATCTATGAAAGACAGTGTGAGGTAGGTAAGTAATTAATATGTTTGTTTCACTGGCATTTCTCTGAGTAGAAGTTGTCCTTTATGACTTTTTTTGGAAGGTGTTGTGTAATCTTTTGAAGGAGAGTGAATCTGCCATAAGACAAATAGGAGAGTCCAGTTTACACCAATACAAAGACAGCTCTGTGTGACCATGGAGCAATTTTTCCCATTACTCCTCCCAAGGGACAGTTACATCAAATGATTGATTTCTTATTTTTTAATTTTGAAGGGGAAAAATAGAATATGGTTTCTGGAGCAATTTTTAAAATAGTACTTCAACTTAAAAAATAGTAAGAATGGTGTGTTTTCTCTCTGTATCCATCTTCTTGCCATTTGACACTCTTTTGGTGTGAGACCCCTGTCTAACTGTTTGGCCTTTCAAACATCTCTTCATCTCATTCAAATTTTGCCTGTCTCATTTACCTGTTCAGAGTGTTCATATTCAAGATCTGAATGCTCCAAAAGACCCTTCAGGTAAAAGTGTTTGGGGTGTTTTGGGGTCTGTCTTGAATATTAACTTTCAAGTTGCTCTTCCCAGATTTGAGTTAGTGAATAATAAAAATGTTTCCTTATGTACAAATTCAGGATGAATCTGGAACGTCCATATTGATTAGAAGAGCTTGAAATTCCTGAGGTTTGTCTCTAAGACAATGATTATTGTCTTCTGTTGTGAAGTTCCTCCTGAATTATGGCAAACATAGAGTCTTTTCAAATACATAATTAATCTGTTCTTTAAGAAATGCTCCTGTATGCCTCAAGATATTACCTTTTTATTTTAAACTACTTATTTCTAACCCAGGTACAAGTGCTTGCTTACAAACACTATGGAAGAAGAACAATGTCAGGTCCAGTCAAGCAGGGAATGGGAGTAGATCAAACATACTGAAAAACTTCATGTATTGTAAGCAAGAGATATGCTTAGGTTTGGTTGTTGATGGTTCTTTTGGATTTGGTTTTGGTTAGGTTTTCTTTCTTATTTTTTTCCCCTTGGATACTGTTTTGGGTTTTCTGTCTGTTGGATTTTTCCTTGTTTGGTTTTGAGATTTTTATTTTTAGGGAGAGACAGAGATATATATCACTACTTAGTTGAATAGATTTAATCTCTTTGGAAACTTTTCCAGATGCTGAGACTAGATTCTTCCTTACTGCTTCCTTTTCTTCTGCTTTACCCTTTCCTTCCCATCTTCTCACTTGCAAGTGGGACCAAAAGCTGTGTTTGCTTGGCTCATTGTAAACATGGAATGCAATGACTTTTACTGTTTAATCGAAAAATGGAACTTCTTTTCTAACTAAAGTTATGTAACTGGTGAGAAAATCACTCTGGAATGAGAAGCATTGCTTTATTGCTTTCAATGTGCATTCTACCCATTAACTCACCAGACACCTAGGAAAGAAAAATTATAAAGCATTTTTAAATTGCCAACACTAGATACAAGTGAAAAAATGACATTTAGATTTTTCAAGTCCAGTTCTTTTGCTGAATAAATATTTACAATGCCTGTTTATAAAGTCATGTCAAATTAAACTAGTATTTATTTTGCCTGGATGAAAGCCACGAGTAGCCTGAATTAACCTTAAGAAAAATGTTGAGATTGCAAAAATACTGAGGTCAATATAGCAAAGAGTTCTCTGAGTACTGCAAATGCTGTTTTTGCAGTTTAAGTCCAGCTCTCTTGGACAAAAGAGTGAAAATGTCTCTCAGATCAGTTTTCCATTAATAGAAAGTTTGATATTCATGATTTTATTTTCATGAAATTTAAGTAATAAAATGGTAATGTCTTACCTTTAGTGGTGAAAAAGATCTTGTAACAAACCCCAGGAGATTATTGCAGAGGGAGCCTGATAATATTTTTTTATGCTAATTCTCGTTTTGCAGTGAGAGTGAATGATGTCATCCTGTCTCCTCCCACTGTGTAAACTAAGCTCGTGTCAAAGTGTTGCTGCCTCTTGTCACAGAGGGAACGGTTCACTTAAATGCAGCTGCAGTACTTCTGTGGGATACCTGTCAGAGCCATTCCCAGTGCGAGGTTGGGTTTGTGACCATGATGTCAAGATTTGTCTGTCTTCTTTTCTGTGGATATATTGCACTAAACCTGGGAAATACTCAGAAATTGCCAAGAGGCAAGTAGCTATGAACAACTTTCTGGGGGTTTGTTTGTTTTTTTGTTGTGGGGTTTTGGAGTTTTTAATGCCTGTGTTTTGTTATGGAAATTTGCTTTTAATGTGTTAGGAATGATAAAGGTAATAGACAAGATGAAAGAAGATCAGGGAAAAGGGCAAAGTCCAGGTATAACAGCAACCTTACAGCTCCTGAATACAATAAGCTCAGAAAGCTTTCATGGTATCTTGTGACTCTAGTGAGAAGTATCATGACACAAAGTTACTGCATTTAATGATTTTGTAGTGATTAGGACAGCAGTGTGCAGGTCTGTGGTTTAATATCCTAAGGACAATGTTACTTGGAAGTACTCCGTGCCGCTGGTGGAAGATTTCAGTTCCATCTTTGAAAGAACATGTATACTTTCCTTTTATATCTATCCTTAACAATTCAGTAGGAATTGACTAGTGTAGGTCAGCTTGCATGCATTTTGAAGGAGAGAAACATGATTAATTAAAATTTACGCAAGAAGAAAAAACCCTCCAAATCTGTGTGAATATTTGTTTAACTATTCCTTTCTCCCAGAGCCTGGAAGTACAGTAGATTTGCAAAGTTGGCAGTGATCTCTTCTTCTTCTTGGTAATATGACACACGTAACATTGGCATTTTAATAGTATTTTATTGCTTACTGCAGTAAGAACAGTCATAGCATAAAATTAAAAGAATATTTCTCTATCTGGATGGTAAAATACTTCGTAGTGCCTTGGCATTAAAGCAACAATTTCACAACTGTTTCTGTACTGCATGTATTGCTCTCACTTTATAGAAGTGCTTGCCTGAGTCCACTGAGCTTTGTAATGCATTTTACATCTGCATTCTCCTGCAACCCCTGACATTTAGAGGAACCTGTGATTTGGTTATGAGAATGTTTATTAAGAAATAAACATTTTGAGGGCTTCCTAGGAGATTCTGTTTCATAGAAGGGAATACTAAAGGTATTTTGGGGAGTTGATTTTTCACCCCCACCCCTCCTTAAGAGACATTTTTTTGTTTTACAGAATTTCATTCTTTTTCTTTCTTCTTTATGATGATGTACTTTTGAAAGTATCTTTCTTTTAATCTCATCTTCTGGATCCAAGGTGGAGTTTTCTTCATAGTGGTAGTAGTGGAACAGTGTATAGTCTGCCAGTAACAGATACACAGAGTCAAGCTAACTCTAAGACTTCAGTTTCGTCAAAAAAAGACTTAGGGGAGGATTATGTTGACCAGAGAGGAATGTTGTATGCAGTGCCTACACTGAGGGAAGGAATATTTCCAGTGCTTGTATTTTTTAAATGGTTTCACTGCACTTTCTGCTCTCTACTGTAGAATAGTGGCTCTAAGTTTATGCTAACTGTGAAATTCAGACACAGCTTTTAATCCACTGCAAGATTAGCTCTGGCATGCGTTATTTCTGTCCTAAAATAACATTGCAGAAGTGAAGTTCTGTTTGCCAAATACATAAAGCTGCAGGTGGAAACTTCATTTCTTTTCAGTGAAATAGCTTTTTTAAGATTCTCCCATTGCAGTTGTGGAAACATCATCTAATTCTTTTGTTTGTAGCTGCCTCTCCAGTTACCATCTACAAAGAATTGCATTGAAAAAGCAAGTATATAAGTACTTAGCTGCATTCTGGAAATGTTCAAAGAATTGTCTTCTACAACATTGTCTTTTTTGAAAAGGGCTACAGACTTTTTTTGTAAGCAGAGGGTATATGTGGATCTTAAAGTGTTTTAAAAATAAAAATATGTACTGGTAATATTCTTTTAGGAGGGTTTCTCTGCCTCACTATGCAAACTTAAATTCCAGTGTATTCCTGTGCTCTTTAAGTCCCAAAGTAAGTAACTGAGGCTTCGGAACCACTCTTGCTCTCTGCGGAACCGTGAAATCAAGTTCATAACTTGAAGGAGGGCAATCTAGCCAAACTCGCTTTCTGGTGGTGCAGGTACTTGTGGGAACAGGTTATCAGAGTAAATCTTGCCCTTCTTTCCAGCACTTTGCAATTCTAATGCTCAAACCTCCTCTCCCAGTGGTGAAACATACTGACCCCATGTCTCATGGACTGGGATTTTCTTTCACTTGGTTCAAGGTGGATGGAACATCTTGCCTTCTGCAGCTGCAAAGGAACAGAGCCAGTACAGTGACTTCCAGAGAAGTACAGTTTGAGAGACTGTGTGCAAATGTGCTGGAATACAAATTGCTCCCTTTTCCCATATATTTTTGTACTTTCACCTCCACACGTTTTTCTTTTTACTAGAATAAAAAGAAAACATTATTACTGTTCTCAAAAGGATCTTCTTTATTAATAAATTCTTTCATTATTTTGACTTCAAAGATGAAGGTATTGTTGGATGNAAGAAAATTCTGCAGTCAATGCCTTTGGATACCGTGTGAGGGATCACAGAACAGCAGAGTGAGAGATGATGGTACCATTGCAGACGACATTTCATCCAGTGGCTGTCTGTTCAGCTTTGTCTAGCCTCTAAAACTTTCTTCTAATACAAATTTTCTACTTATTTTTGTCTCATTATGCCATTATGCCAGTGCTATCCAACATACATGATTCTAAAGTTCAACAGTGTTGTGCTTTATTGATGGGTGGAAACATGCTCTAATTTTTTATGATTCTGCATATCAGAAAAGTTCCATTATTAAAGAACTCAGTGTTGTCTCTCTAGTCAGGAATTAGGTACAGACAAGAAGTCTTGTCTTTAGAGAATGAGTTGGTAAGCAGAGCATCCCGGGTCTGAGACAGAGATGAGAAAGCAAAGCCACAGAATCCAGAATAAACAAGTTACAGGACACAATCCACAAGATTGTACTGCCTTATAAACCGTGTTTCACTGTCATCTTTCCAGTTGGAGCTGATACAATTTTTGAAGAAACAGCTGAAGAATAAGTTCTTGGTGTTTGGTAGAACAGCATTTCATGTTTTTGATTTTGTCGCTTGATTTTCCAGTTACAGCACAGATGCACATGGAAATGTGGTTTTTCACTACAATTCCTGTTTCTGACAGCTTTTGTCTATCTTCATGTTCTGTTCTATTTTGCCAGAGCTGAAAAGAATTTGGGGTTGATCCCTTCTTATAAAATTTCAGTATTAGGAAGTCACTAAAATAAAAAAAAGAGTCTGAATGTTTTTCTGGTTTGTTTCCAGGGGATTTTTTTGACACATTTATGACCACTGTGGTTTTCTTTCTATTTGAATTAGTCATCAGGTACAGTGGAATTCAGGTTCGTCCTCGTTCCACTTTCCAAGACTCAGGCCTATCCTACTCTGCTATCCAGGAAGGGCTCAGGACACTCTAATTCAGCTTTCTCCTGGTTGCTGTCTTCCTAGGGGAAAAGAATGGCCTTGACATTTCTGAGGAGACCATGTGAAAAAAGCCTGATTTACAGAATCCTGTAGGGAAAACCATATCCAAAACTTCCTTGTGTCTACAGTTGTCAGCAGTAGGGATAAGTGGGAAAAAGTATTGTTTTGCACTGAGGATTTGTTTCTTCATTTGGAAGTACTGAATAAGTTTGGTCTGATATTGTAAATAGCTACTAGCTAATATTTGAATTTAAGGTAATTATAACTGACATCCCTTTGAGAGTGAATGCTGTATTTGCAGTAGACTCCCAAACTTTGACATTTGAGAAAAGGAATAGACTAATTTTATTCCTAGCTAAGTTTGCTGGCTACGCTACTTTATGTAATACATCTTACTAAGCAGAGCATGTGTTTTCATTTACTTGTGTCAAACAGTTAAAACAATGTAGAGTTATTTCAATGTATCACAGTTATCACATTGCAACAGCCAACCCTTAAACTTGCTGCCCTCTCCTTTCCTGCCAGAAGCACCCCTTTGTAGCTGTAGGGTAGTAGGGCAAAAACTGTAAGACAGGGAAAAGTCTCCTGGAAGTTGTGGGTTTTTGAACGTGCAATGAAGCTGGCATATCAAAATATCACAAAAGGACTGAAATTACATGTGGTCTATATGTTACTGTCCCCATGGTTTACAAAACATCTTTCTGGAAATTATTTTCCAAAATGCACAATGCATTAACCTTTAAAAAAACATTCTTATGAAGAAGAGCCAGTTTGAACTAAATTGTTAAACTTCATTTTTTTGTTGTGTCTGGAAAAAGAAGTGCAAAATTAATTTGGGTTTTTTTGTGAAATATTTTTTTTATTTTTAATGGCACATATGTGACAAGTCCAACAGGAAATTTAAAAGGGATCCTTTATCTGGTGTGACAGAGTGACAAGGGTTCTCAGTCACTAGATATGTTATGGCAAATTTGGCTCATTCTTGCTGGAAATGAAAATAGCCCCTAAGAATGTAACAATTATAGCAGTTACTTTAATCAAAAATATCTTGTCATGCAGACAGTTGTGTCCTAGGCTTACACATAAACATATCAAAAGCCAGTACTGAATGTCAGGCTTCCGAGTTCAAAGATAATCTGTGATACCAGAATTCCATTTTTATATTGGCACATCCAGTGGTGCAACATTGTGATGATACATATGGGTGGATTCTGCCAGAATTCCAGTGCACATGAACGCCTCCAAAATGATCTCACTGCTGGGTTATCTATATAACCTTCCACCTCTTCATTTTAATTTTCGCGTTCCTGAGTATCTCTTTTTGAACCTTATTTTTCAGCCCTCCTTCATATAATCCTTGGGTCTAGCTGTTCCAGAAGGGCAAGCTACATCATTCACTTGAGGGGAGAGCTGTAGGCTAAATCCTGCTGTTGCTCAGGGGCCAGACCCACTGTATATGGTTAGTATAGTCTGTGTATCTGTTGACTGATGATACAGTGAATGGACAATGGGTTTGAGGCTTCTTTGGAGCCTTTGGACTCACCCGGTGTGCACTACACACTGTGTGTGGAAACAAAAACTCTGTCTGCTCCAGGGGGAAAAAATGGCTAGCAGTGACCTGCCATAGTCAGAATTGTTCATGCAGCTCCTGGTGAATTTATTTTCCTTGGGGAAGTTCAAGTGCAGACTTGAAATTGTTTGTGAGCAAGACAAATTTGTTGCAGTGGAGCGTTCTTGACGACTGTCTTTTACAGAAGACAGTTGGAGTTCTACTCACTGGCATGGTGAATCTTGGTGAGAACAGAAACAGGTATTCATGTTCAGGACAGCCTACAGCCCAAAATAGGTGCCATGAGCCAAACAGCCTAGTCTACAGTGTCCTCCAGCTGGAAACATGCCAGATCTTACTCAGACTTGCTTGACAGGCCTTTGTTCAAATGTTCTTAGTTAAAAATTGTTTTTTCTACAATACAGGATATGTATGTAATGCTAGTTTTCTTTGTGAGATACATATTTGCCTTATTGTGCTGTGAGAATGGTAGTTGTGAAGAAGACTACTGGCAGCATCATGAATGAAATATTTGTGTGGGCAAGACCTGGGCCAGCTTTTCCAGTAGTGCCATCCCTCAAAACAAAACAATCATGTGCCATTTTACTCTGGCTATATCAACTCCAAACCTCCCCACTTGAGCAAACTAGTCATATCAAGGTGAAGAAAAAACAGATCAAGTTTTGAACCACCGAGTGAATTTCTACTGTTCATGAAGCCGTGATTGTAGTTATAGCCTCCAGAATTAAATGTTTTTGCACTCACTGCTTCACCAAAGTGATGTCATCAAAGTGCAGGTATCCAGGCAAGGTTATGGAAGGATGGTTACATTAAGAATATCAACAAAGAGTCTTCACCGATTCAGAGCTGCTGAATAAAATGCTGGTAAAGACTTAAGGCTCCAGCTATGAAGATTCTAGACCTAAAGGCAGGGAAGTAGGAAATGCTTTTTTATGAGAAGAAAACTGCTTTTCTCCCAGTCTGGAAGGGAGCATTTACTGCACTTGTTCAGAGGATGGTATACAAAATACATGTGCTCACTAAAACACTTTCGTGTTGTTGCTGAGGTCCATCACTTTGCAATAATTTAGTATTCTTTAGAGCATCTTCTGGAAGAAAAATAAACGAGGGAAGTGAATCCACAATTTTTTCTTAGGCTAGCTGTAGCCATGGCTCTTATATAAATCCTATTTACCTTTAACAAACATGTCATCAGGGCTCCATGTGAATAAAGCCACTTTGATTAAACCCAGCTTAATGAAGTGTCTAAACCTCTGCATGTGATTTGACTTTTATTTATTTTGTGTGTGCATGGGGTCTGCTAACACTAGGGTATCACTGTATGCACTTAAAGAGAAATTGTAACTCAGTATACTCTTTCTCAAGCTGAAGAGTTGATGGCAAAATGGATTCTCAAAGTATGAGGAAATTCTTTTTTATAGCTATTTCAGCATTTTTACATAGTTCTAAGGTTTTGCATTATTCTTAAAATCTGCTCAGGAATAGGACAATTCAACAGAGCGGGAAAAGATTCTTTCCAATCACCTGCAGTTGTGGCATTAGTTTATGAATCTATAAATGGCCACAGAGTGCTTGATACGAGTTTACATAATTAATACTTTGGGAACCTGGCCAATTTTAAAGGAGTGTATGTGGGATAACATTATTTTTAAACTTATATTTGGAAAATACTTTTCTTCTTTTGTCAGCTGCTTGCAATATCTACTTTATATTAATTATTCACATTAATTTTTTGTTTTGTGATGTAAAAGACTAGAGTAATTTTAGAACACATAAAACTGTGGTTGGTTCAGAAATACAAATGTGTATGCTTGAAATGTCCCAGAAGATTATTTTCTGACTTCAAAGTTAAAACATTTTCTGGCAATTTAGATTACCTCATCAACACAGTTCAAGCCTATACATGAACAAGAAAAATGCATATTGAGAAAATCGCAAGACTTTCCGACCTTATCGCTTATCACTCTTCTTTTGAAATCTCAGAGTGTCTGTACAACAAGCACAAACATACACTGACAACAAAGGCATGAGCATGATAGTCTGAAAGTTGATAAGAAATTGAGCTTTGGGATACAAATAATAGAAAGAAAACTCTACTGTCTGACCTGAGCAACTGGCAGAGTTCCATTCTGTGGCTCACTACTGAAGTAGTTGTATTAAATGGCAGGGCAGAGTTTTTATTTATAGCACAGTGTGCAACTTGATTCACAGTCAGGGAAATGGCTGTAGTCAGGCTTAAGAACCATGAATTCCTTTAGCCCAATGAAGAGCTGACTCAGGTAAAAGTGGTGAGGTTTCATATTTATCTTGAATCAATAGGTCTCCTTTTGTCATAAAGCTAATTAAGAGACATTCACTGTGTGAACATGACAATGAAATTGCTCCACAGAGGCAGCTTGCCATTTGCTACCTTAGAGATGAGCACCATCCAGTTATGATCTGACAAGTACCAATATTGCATCTCTTCAGCCTTCCTTCCTGCTCTTCGGTTTAGTTACGAGGAACACAAAACCTGGCAATCCTAATAGAAATGTCTTCTTGCTTGTGTTGGTTATTCAGTGCTCCTTAGTAGCTGATATATCTGATGTGACTTGCTGTTATGAAGTAGGAGTTAATTTATGTCCTCTGTTAATCAAGTCTGTATAAACATAAATAAGATTTTTTTTTCCCCAAAAGATTAAAATACTAGTTATGCAATAAGAACTTCTTTTGAATTGTTGGCAGATTTGGGGTTTTCTCTCCAATGGAAAATCTGTACTCAACTTGCACACGAGTAAGCAAGTCATGAGCGTGATTTCACACAGACTCTCTAGTACACTGAAGCATGCACATGCACACACAATGGCCGTGTGGGATGCTGCTCATTTGCTTTTGGTAAATGCCCTACATCAAAAATTATCTGTTTTCATCTTTCACATTTTCATCAATCCCTTGTACTCTCGAAATTTCAGTAACGTGGTCAAATAGCAGTTGATAGAAGCATTAGTATGTTGTTAATGTACAGCCATGAATTCTTAGAAAGCAGTTTCTCAGTAATGTAACAGATGTTTATTGTATTCCCTTTCCACTCAGAAACACTTACAGCAATTAGCAAGGGAGATCATATGCTATTATTATATTTACTTGAAGGCAAAGTGAGGTTGCTCATAGTATTAAGGACATAGAAAAGTTACATATAGGGAACACATAATCTCATTTATGCTCTGTTGAAACTTCAGGCATTGCAAATAATTTTTTCCATGATCTGGCCTTTCTGGAATTTTTTTCCAATAATTTCTTTTTGTAGTATTTAAACACTTGTCAGTTGTCAAAAATAAACTGGCACAGGGAAAACTATTTCATTTAAAAACTCTGAAGCCATGAAGCATTATTTATATGCTTAATACACTCATAAGTCAGAGAGCATTCCTTGGGAATTAATGTAATCTACTGCACACTGGGTTACAAGATCAGTAATGAGAGTGACATAGCTTCCAACATACCATAAATTCTCCATGAGCATTTGGATAAATGCCTGAGAGAAGTACAAGGGAAAATGCAATGTCAGGCCTACAAAGTTTGCTTAGCTGATGGTTTTGTGCATAGATGTGCCCCTATCTCACCCCAAAATTTTCATAAACCTCCCTTTTGTGTAGCTGAGAATATTCTTTACTGGCATTTTTCTTTCAATGAAACACTGGCTGGAGAATTTATTTTTAAATAAGTAAATATAGACATAGAAAGATAGGTTGGAAAGAGTGATTACTTCTTGCTGCTTTCTTTCATCTCTGTGGATTAAAATAAACATGGTGAAAATAGAGCAGGTGATGTAACAGATAAAGAATTTGGAAATATAGACAGAGAACATAAACTCTATGCCATTTCCTAGGTAGGAAGGGAAATATGTAGGAGAAAAGATGAAACACCTTCAGTACCAAAAATAAACATTTGTCTAATCTTAGTATTTAATCATAGACATAGTTTTATTTTACATGTTGTATACTTACTGGGCTTGGTGTCCATTATTTTCTGTAATCCACTGATTTAGAATAATTTACTTCATATTTTAGTTCTCTTAAGATGAGTTTATAATGCCGCTGCATCACAATTGAAGCAGAGGCATTGAAACCCATCTTTTTCACCTTCATGGAGCTGAAAAAGAGTTTCTGTCAAATTTGGGAATTCAATAATACATTTTAAACTTATGAAGTATTTCTTAGTACTTTTTAAAATTGAAGATATACTGGCAATTTGTTGCTTCTTTTCTCTGTGTTTGAAGTGTAGAATCTTTCTTTTGATCTCTGCAAACTCAGAAGGTGGAACAATATAGAAGATGATTAAAAGGATCACCTCTGATTTTTCTTGATGTGTTGGGGTTTTTCTTGGGTTTATTTTGGAGTAGTAGTAAGAAGCCAAGTCATCAGTCTTGAGATTTGTCTCATCTAATGGTGCAAGATGAGATACATTTTCCAGCTGGAAAAATTATGTGCAGTTGGAATCAGTCCTTATAGGACTGGGCTGTATCCAGCAAGTGTCATAGACATGTGTGAGAACGTTCAGTTTGGATACCAGGAACATAAGTGAAACCACTTTATTTTGACTGCTCCTTTGGAAACATAGGGAATTTTTAAAAATTTACATATTTTTTGTTTGTGTATACAGCTTTCTAAACCAAAAGGAAGTAACTGGCTGAAAGATTTGTTGACAGACAAATCCACTGACAAGCCCATATCATAGTTGTCCATGCACAACAGAATTTCATATTTCAGTACTGCTTTTGTTACTGACAAAATTTTCTTACTCTTTCTGAGTTTAGCATTTGATATACAACACCACCTAAGAATTCTTATGTGAATTCAGATATTTAATTCCTTTATCATCTGCCTTCTTTGAAAAAGTGGGGAATTTATTCCAAAGTTAACACTGAATATTGCAAGCATTTTTGCCAAGTGCCATTCAGAGCTATTAATCCTTGCTGTATTTGAAGTTCTGTCTGTTTTGGGTGCTATTTTGAGCAGAGAACACAGGAATTTCATGTGATCATATGGGGGTTGGGCTGCAGGAAGTGGAAAACCATTGTAACTTCAGAGAAAGGATAATCCCATTCCATTTCCATCAATTTGCATATTATTTGATAGATTATTGCTTCATCTATACACAGCATAGTGGGGGGGATTTATAAACAGAATGTCACCTGTTTCTGACTGGGCATCTCCATCTAGTTTGTTTTCCTTCCATTTCAAAGCAGGTTATTGAGTTGTAGGCAACTCATCTGCTTTTATTTCCCCAACTCAAGTTTTTTCCCAAGTGTACACAAAGCACAAAACATTCTCCTTCATTGAAATGAGTACAGGAATTACACTGGATGTTGCTCAAGAACCAGAAGGAGGTTCTTGAACAATATCAAAGGAGTATCAAAAAGGACTTTGGACTTTTAACCACTGATTGCTATTCTTTAAACTGTTTTCCATTTCCCCTGTAACGTAGGCATCCAGTCTGCATTTCTCCAGTCTGAAAGGAAGGATATCTGTGGAAATAGTGTCAAAGTTGAAGTAAATTTTGTTCACCCCTTTCCCATTGTATGCAAAGCCAGGAATGACATTGCAGATGGCAGCAAGCATTGCCAGACAGCCTGGCCTTGGTAAATTTGCTCTATTCCAAATCACCTTCTTGCTCATCACGTGCATAGGTGTGACTGTTCCTGGTGACTGAGCCTGGGGGAAACAGCTTGCAGTTTCCTGGATGCTCTTTCTTGCCTTTACTCAATCAGTTGCACTGAGTTATTTTTGTCTTCTCACATAACAAATTAATCTTACTTCTCCCTGGCAATTCTCTTATGCTTGTCTATATACTGAAGAGACCATGCCTTATTGGTTATTCATGTTCTATGTGTTAGAAATAGGAAGTAGGATACTGGAATTCATGAAGAGCACTGAGGAGGGCGCCCCCCCTTGAGGCTTTGTGGTACATACTTAGATGTGCAGAACAAAAGTAGTAGCCTTCTACTGGGAAAATAGTCATTTTTACAAGGCAATGTAGGGCTGAAACAGTCTTCCTGAACTCACTTTGATCATCTTGTTCTTATTCCTGAGACAGTTTGTTCCAGAGTGTAACTTCCTGTATCAGTTTTCCAGATATCTTCCTTGCTACAGTTTGTTACTTCCCTTTACAAATATGGAGCAGAACTAATTTATAATGCTTTTCCTCAGGGCTTTGTTTGTTTGCCTTATATATTTGGATAATGTCTTCATATCTATCAATGTACTTTTTCTCTAAGCTCAATTACTACAGTTTTCTCAGGCTTCTTTCCTGGATAATATACTCTGTTTTATCAAGATGATCTGTTTTGCAATGCTCTGTGTACTTATCCTTTAGTGATAAGAGACCTTTTTAGAAGTGAGAACTAGTGCATAAAAGGACTGGGATCCATCTTTTCAGATTTAAAACAAAGAAGGTAAGCATTTTCAAACATACCTTGACATGTTGGGGATTCTGAGAATTATAGATTAATTTACAACTGAAGAGTTGGAAGTACATGCTGGTTTCAAATTTATTCTGTTACTACAGCTTGTAAATCCTCCTAGCTGTTTAAATGCTACTATCTTTAAACAGTTTTGTCTCTGAAAAATAACCATGTGCTGAATCAGATAAGGAGATAAAACAAAGTTAGCTTTATGATGATCTAAGTCAATGTTACAGAATACTCAGCAAAAGATTTGCTCTTTCATTTGTTTGGATTATAGCAAATAAGGTAATATATATCACAGAAGATGATTTCAGTATATAACTACCTATTTTTTTTTCTACTTACACAGATAAGCTTTCAAATTTCAGTGTATTACTGCTTGAAGTTTTTTTTAACTGTTGATTTGGAGCTGCCTTATTATAACACAGTAGACTTCATGCTTTCTTGCTGCTGGTTATTTTGATATTCTTCTTTTGAATGATTCCTCCCGAAGTGTTTCAAAAGATCCCCAGATGAGTAGTCACAGAGGGAAAAAAAAATTATACATTATGGTGTCATAAATGGTGATCACATGTAAGGAACAATTCCAAATTGGCTGTAGGAAATGAGTCCCTCGCTACAACCTAGGTACACAGTAACCCATGTAGCAGATTATCTGTGGCCTCAGTAATAAACACTAACATCCTGGATTTTAAAGTGTGGTGTCCTCACTCTTCTCACAGAAGCAAATGTGGCTGCAGTGCCAGATAGTGTTTTCAGTACACCTTCGATTTTCACTCCTTCAGAAATGCCCAGATAATTGTAAATGAAAGGTGGCTTGAGGGAGTGGTGGTGCCAAACCCTGCCTGCCACTGAGTAGGTAATTGCAGTGATAATGCTCTGCCTGCTCATGAACATAGTAATAAACTTCCTGCATTAAGGTCTGCAGTCTTCAATACCAATCATTTCAATTTATTTGAAGTTTATGGGCAGAGCCAGTCCAACAGCATTTGAATTCTTCACCTGCTCAAGTTCTCAGTATTTTGTTGAGCTTTTCCTACTGACTTTTCCTACTGGTGGTTAAAGTAAGTCCCTGAATTTATTCAGCTGATCAGCTCTAAAATACGACCACTTTGTATGAGGCCATGTCCAAAGACCACATTTCTGCTTTGGTGTTTGCACTGGCTAATGCTCTTTAAAGGCTTAAAAAAAGATATTTAGAACCTAGAAGATTTGTGAGACTCTCTTTGCTTCCCATAGTCTTCTGCTTGCCTTTATTGAATATATTTATGCAGAATCAGTCAGGTTCTTTGGCCAGGACACAGTTTTCTTCATAGCCCAGCCTGGGTGGAGTTGCCTTGGACTTGTTTCCTTGGACAGGAGAAGAAGCCAGGATTGGAAAGACAGCTCTTCTGGGCAAGATGCAGTCACTGTCTCATCAGCTCTGTCCAGGTGAAATTACATCCAGAAAAATACATACCAGACCAGTCTGGAAAAAACAACAACAAATAAGGAGATCTGAGAGCAAAGCCAGGGGAACAAGGCCCTGGAGAACCTAAAGACATCAGATCAAAACTAAGCTTTATCCTGTTATAAATAAGTGATCCATAATCTAAATTGAAATAAAGGTTTCAGGTTATTTTATTAACAAGTAGTTTTTGTCTTGTCCTTTGAAATTTGTATGCTGTCTATTTTAAAAGTGTTATTTGCCAAAAATTATTCAACTTGAAGGAGTTTCAAAGGGTGTCATGCATTGAAAATAATGAATAGGCTTGGTTTTGTCCCTACCCTTCAAAAATGTTGAATTGTTCAGTGTTGAATTTTATAAATTTTTACCATTAAACACCAAATAATTTTACTAAATGGATACATAAAGGAGTTGAGTTTCCTAACGTTTAAAATAAAAATTAAACAGAATCCCACAAGAGGAGCCAGGGTCAGGTTGTTTTAAATCATACCAAAGAAGGCTTCATAAGTCTAACTCCTGTTTTGTTTACCATCAGAACAACAGGCTCAGATATTTTCAAACAACCGTTTTCTTTCTTGATTTCAGTTTTGTTTCGTATTTTAAGAAATTATGAAAATTAACCTGCAGATTAAAAGCTGGAATTGGGGGTAGGACCACAGAAATAAGATCTCAGGTTTAAATCCAGACTGTTTTCAGCTTTGCGCCCTAGAAATAACAATAATTACTAAGTCCAATAAAAAATAATTTTAAACCATCATGTTAAGGAGTCTTGTGAAGGAGACAGTGACAAAATGGAAGTGGAATTTCAGTGATGTTCTCAAATGATCTAAAAACAGGTGAAACAGATGGCAACATATGAGCAACAAATTTGCTTTATACAATGATTTGTGTAGCTACATACAGGCTGGAATTGCTAATAACTACATCTTTACCTCTGCATTGACCTAACTGGTCCTAAGGTACTAATGAGTACAACTCTGTTCTGAACTTCTGAATTGTAGTAATCACTAAAGAGAAATTGGCAAAAGAAGTCTTAAAACCTTGTAATTATGTAATATAAATGCTCTAACTTTTCCCTTTCAGAAGTATATATTCAGTTTATGACATTAAAGAGCAGCATATTTCTGATTAGCATTGATAAAACTAAATGTGAATAGCAACTGGAGGGAAAGGTGTCAGTAACCTTGAAAGAGTGCTGTGGGAAAGAACACATGAAGGGATGGGGCTGACCCTGGGCCCTCACAGAGCATCTCTTCCTTTTGGGTCACCACCTCCAGCTGAACACCAGTATTGGGGAGATTCCCTACTGCATATTTCAGCTACTCATACTCCTTTAATTGTGAATTTATCTATCATTTAAATTACTAAAATGGCCCCAGATTTAAAAGAAATATGGAGGGAATTACAGTTTATGCTATTTTATTTGCTGTGTACATTCTGTTAAGAATGTTGCTATCTTAAGAAAAGTTGCCCTCTTTGAAATCAAAGTAGTTTGAAGGTGTAAGTTGAAAGCTTAAGGACTAGGTTTTTGTAAATAGACAGACTTGTTTGTGTTCTTGCAGTTAACTGCTGCATTTTGACAGCCTGTTATTCTGAAACAGTGTTAGAATTGTATAGGCATAATAATATTTTGAAAAAAATAATTGGGGAACTTCATTTGCAAATGACAAAAGGCTGTTAGCTCACCCTCCCCTAGAAAGGTATTCTTGGTTGCCCTCTTCATATGGAACCTACTTTCATCAGAGTGTTTGTGAATGTGGATTTCAAGGCTAGGAAAGTTAGTGTCTGATGTAATCTGTCACAAGAAAGGATCAGACATTGTCCTCAGCTGTCTGACTGGAGGATATAAAGGCAGATTTTCTTCAGAAGTGCAGAGTAATTTGGAAAGAGGCACTGGGCACAAACTGGAATATGGGAAATTCCAGTTAGATATTAGCAGGGTTTTTTTAAACAAAAGTACGCTAAGCACTGAAACAGATTACTCCAGGGATGTTATGAAATCTATGTCCTTGGAGGTGTTCAGGACTCAGCTGGATGTGGCCCTGAGCAACTTGAGGTCTACTTTGAGCAGGGAGTTGAACTAGATGATTAGAGAAGTTCCTTCCACCCTAAATTATTCCATGGTTCTGTGGTTGTGGCTGCTTTAGAAGTGTGTCTTGTTTATTGTAGCCCATAGAAACAGAACTATTTTTAAATGTTTCCCATTTTAAGATATATTTGGGTTGCAGCCAAACAACCAATATTTCTCCATGTTTGGCAGCCAACATAAATATAAAAATATAAAAGAGCAGAAAAGAAAAGTTTCATAGTTTTAGATAATCATTGAAAACTTGCCTGGTGGTACTATGACACCAGATTTGGAAAAATGAAAGCACTGCTGTGAGTGATTTGAATAAGTGAGGTAGTGCTTACAAATAGATGGTGCTAATATATTTTCATGAGGCACACTTCATTTGTCTAGCACTCTGGGAGGCAGTGATGGGTCTTGCCTTCTTGCCCCTTAAAATCTCTGAATTGGTGGAAAATAAACAGTATCAATGTAAGGCAAAAGGAATTCTGGCAACAAAGCCTAATTTGCTATAATACACTACAGCTGTATTCATCCTCTAGTTTTGAAGGGCGAAGTTCAAGGATCCTCACTTAATGGATAAAAACAAAAAATAGGACTGTATTTGATCACAAGAGACCATGCACGCTTAAAGTGTGCAGTAGACTCCTGGTATGAGTGAAAGTAACATCTAAACTTATAAAAATTTCAGTATTTTTTTACTTTTGTCTCCTGTTGCCTAAGCGTTCCAACTAGGTAAACTGTGGTGCTTCCTGCTGGATTCTTCAGGCTGTTGGTAGCTGTTTTCTTCTTTCTGAGGAGTTGGTAGTGTCTGGTTCTCTTACGATGCAGCTGATTCACCAAGCTGTTTTTCATTCTCTCCCAGGATAGGCAGATTCCTTTCCTTGGAGTGATGCCAACACTCCAAGTGCTCTGATGCACTTAACATCATGCTTTTCCATCAGATGTGCTTTGCACAGTTTCTCCTGCTGATCTTGGCCATCAACTCACTTTTGTTGAAGAGAATACTTGCAGATCAGTGTAGAATTTCTGTTGGCAAGCACGGAGGGAAAGATTGTGTTTCAGAGGTGGCTATAGATCTCAGAATCTTCCATTTGGAAATGGCCTCAATGTAAAAGAATTACATTACAAATGCAAATAAGTACTTAAGACCAGAGTTTCACTAGAAAATGCCAAAAACTGACACAAAAGAATGGAATTAGAGAGCATCTAGTTTATCATTTGAGTCTTTCATTGAGGAGATGCAAGGGAAAAAAGGTCTCCTGAAATCTTAATACGACAAAATTATTTCCTTAAAATCAAATAGATTCTTATCACTGCATCAGAACAGTTAACTTCCTATGACTTCACTTGTCCATTCAATCATATTTAATGAATGTTTATCTGAGTGGTGACTAAATATGTCTCTACATATTACTCAGAATAAGAATGTATCCCTTTAGTTTTTCAAAATACTGTGAGATCAAGACGAGTGAAATCTATATTGCCAATATGCTCTTGGGGGCAGTCCCCATTTACCAAGATAATTAATATATCATTTATATCTTCATGCTCCAGGCTGGCCCCCTCTTGACTAGACTGGCAGTGTCTGTACAGCACATAGGATTGAGCTCTCCTCATCCTTGGTTACTCCACTTCTGTTCATAAGCTTCCAGAAATTGGTCATTTATTGTTTTACCAGTTACTATTCATCCCTCATTTTCACTGATTCTGGAATGCACACAGCCCACGAATAGGAATGTGGTTTAGTCATATGAAGTGTGGCATCTGTTCTGTTGCTTTAGCTGTTATTTTCCCTGTAAAATACACAGTTAAGTTCAAGTGAAGGGGATCTGTCTGCCTTGCTCTTTGCTGCACTTTGGGCCAGTCTTTAGGAAAGACAGGTCCTGCTTGCCTAACCTGATCTCCTTTTATGACAAGGTCACTCAGTCACTGGACGAGGGAAAGGTTGTGGATATTGTGCACCTTCAACAAGGCCAAATGCTGGATCCTGCATCTGGCACATGACAACCCAAAGCTGCCTGGTGAGAAAGGACTTGGGTGTGCTGAACACGAGCCAGGGTGTGCCCAGGTGGCCAAGAGCCCAATGGAACCTCAGCCCTTATCAGCCATAGTGTGCCAAGCAGAACCAGGGAAAGGTCAGCCCCCTGTATTTGGCACTGGTAGGGCTGCACTCTAAATCTCATATTAAGATTCGGGTCCCTCTCCACAAGGAAGATATTGAGGAGCTGAAGCAAGTTCACAGAAGGGCAGCAAAGCTGGTGAAGGGACTGGAACAACAGTCTTAAGAGGAGTGGCTGAGGGAGCTGGGATTTTTAGCTTGGAGAAAAGGAGGCTCAAGGGGAACTAATCTCTCTCTACAACTGCCTGAAAGGAGGGTGTAGGGGCCAGGTGGGGGTCGGCCTCTTCTCCCAGGTAACAAGTGACAGGACAAGGTCAAATTGCCTCAAGTTGGGCCAGGGGAGCTTTTGATTGGATACTAGGAAAAATATCTCCACAACAAGGGTCATGAAACATTGGAACAGACTGACCATGTTTGAGACACCATCTCTGGAGGTATTTGAAAGTTGTGTAGATGTGGCCCTTGGGGATATGGTTTAGTGGTGGACTTGACAGTGCTGCATTTATGGTTGAACTTGATGATCTTGATGATCTTTCTAACCTAAATAATTTTTTCCTAATGTTTTTTTCCCAAACTCTATTGTGACTCCACGATACTCTTTGCCATCCAAGCCATCACTGTACTTAAAAGTAAATTAGAGGAAAATTACCTACCCTGTCAAGACAGGGTGGTGAGAACAAGGATTTATTTTTTTAAATTTCAAATGCATCTCCTTTTTTTCCTTCCTGCCTTATTCTCTTTTTTAAAAAAATACATCATTCCTGTTTATTTTCTGCTTGAACTGTTTTTGATTTTAAAGTCTCTCAGTGGTTTTGATATGCTAGCTACAAAAAAGAGGTATAAAGGGTCTTATCTCAAAGCTACTGTTTTGGGAATCCATTTAAGCTTTCTAATTGCAGAAACCTCACTGAGAGTTTTAAGACTTTAATAAAATCAATGTTCTTTGTCACTATAATTGACTGCTTATGAATAAACAACAGTATCCATCTTACTGAAATAAGACGCAGTTGAACATAATCTTGATATAGAATTAAGTCTTCAAATTGATGCTGAGAGATATGTAAATACAGTTGTAGGGAAAAATGGTTTAAATTATTGAAAATTAAAATTAAATAGATCTTTACATTTATTTTTTTGTTGTAAATTCAGATTTGAAAGTGATTAAGATATTTATAATGGAAATCAAATTATCATATTTGAATTAATTTCTCTAAGTCTTATTTTATTCTTAGACATGAATACTCAATGGAGACCAGCAGATCATCTTTTCAATAATGCTTGATGGGTTTTGAAGAATCCATAATTTAAACAGATGTAGCTCACTCTCAGCCAGAGATAATAATCCTAAACTTTGTTACCAGTTTTTACCAAGTGTCTTTATGATGCCCATTAGAGGTATTTGAAGCATGTGATGTTTTCTTCCTGGTTGGTGCTGTCTGGAGCTCTGTCAATATTCAGTGTTGTACATCCTCAGCTATCTTTGTACTGAAAATAAACGAGCTGGGGAGTCATGGAGATTAGAAACAACTGCAGCCCTTTCCCCCATGAAGGTATTGCACTGCTGAAAATGCCAGAGAACTGAGTTTTCTAGAAGCCTTCCACTCTTCTGGAACCTGGCAGAGTTGCCTTTGGAAAATTGTGACAGTTTCTTGGCTGAATGAATTTTCTTGATCAGTCTTTAGATAAAGGAAGGGAGGCAGATGTTTTCCATCAATTTTACTTGTACACTTCTTTCTGTAAAGGGGAGAGGCATAAAGTGTTGGCTTAAAGCTTTACATTCTGTGTGCAGACAACTGCAGATGCTCAAATAATCTGCTAAAACAAAGTGAAGTTTCTGGTGTCTTGGCAACTCTAGTCATTAGAATTTCTCTAAAAAAAGCAGGGTATGTTGGGGTGTTACCAGAGAATAAGTATGTACTTGTCTAGAGAAACTTTGAATATTGGTCTGCAATTGCTGAGAGATAGAGAGATAGAGAGAGAGATAGAGAGAGAGAGAGAGAGAGAGAGAGAGAGAGAAAGAGAGAGAGAGAGAGAGATAGAGAGAGAGANGAAAGAAAGAAAGAAAGAAAGAAAGAAAGAAAGAAAGAAAGAAAGAAAGAAAGAAAGAAAGAAAGAAAGAAAGAAAGAAAAAGAAAGAAAGAAAAAAGAAAAAAAGAGAAAAAAGTTCAGTATCACTCTATTATTCAATGATAGATTATTTATTGTTTATCTCATAGTTTTTCTTCAGGATTTAGCTCCTGAAATGATGGTCTCCTGGTCTCTATTGAGTATTCATTTAGTTTCCCATGGTCTGCAAAGTTCTGTTTTTTCCTGTTAATTTCAGCCCCCATGATTGGACAGATGCCTGAAAATCTGCTGGGGATAGAAGTTTTTATTTTGGGAATGAGAAGAGAAATAACAACCTGAAATATACTAGTCCAGTGCTAGCATTGTAAGTTTGGGGAAAAGCCAGCAGTTCAACAGTTCTGAAAATATGATAGGCCTAACACTAACAAGGGAGTATTAAAATTGTACATACCAAGGAAGGAAAAGGGAAAACCCAGTCCTCCCTTACCCCACCAAGAAGAAGCCAAAACACCAACTTATAGCCTAAAAAGTTAGTTATTCTGTTGTGAAGTCATTCTCTGTTGCTACAAGTTAAATTTTTGCTGATGGATATACAAGATGTTTCTTACTTTATGTGCTGTTCCCCTAGAAAGCATAAAACTGAATGTTTAAAAAGAGTTTCTTCGTAGTTTTGAGTAAAGTATTTATGTTAGTTAGGTGTCCTGGTGTAATTCCAAATACAAAATTACATTTCCAGCCCAACAAAGGGAAAAAATTTGTAGAATATTTATTTTGATCTACTTAATGTTTATCCTCTACCATAATTTTTGAGTGTGATTAACTGATTAACTTAATTTTATAACTTCATATTTTCTACTAAGAAGCAGAAAAAAACCAACCAAAAAACTCATAAGTTTTTCTCCTATGGGTCCTGCATATGGCTAATACTACTATAACTCTTGCATTTAAAAGAAAAAATACTTGAATTTTTTCCACTTTCTTCATGCACAGTTTTACTACTGCAATTTTAGATGCTAAAGCAAATGATAATGCTAAACTAGTGGAAAAACAGTCATGTTGGCAACCACTACTTTACATGACTGTTAGTTCAGTATTTTAAATACATTGTGTTTCCAGGAGACATCACCTAGAAGAAAATTTTCAGTTGCATGCTATTAGCAAATCAAATGGCCCTATATTGTTCTATTGTCATGTTCCATTACTGAGTATGTGATTGCAAGATAACTCATTTTGATCTCTTTTTCATTCTTTCCCCAGTGAAAAGGCAGAGTCTGAAGGTTCAGATCAATGCAACAGATGACACTGTTTGCATGAGGTATCTTCGACCAAGTCAAAGCACCAAACTGGAAGGTTTTGTCCTGGGTTATGGAAGCAACTTCTTCTCTAATCAGTACATTCCTTTACCTTCAGAAGGAAAAAACTATATAACAGAACTTGGTAAGACATATTTGTTGTAATGAATTATGGGAAGAGACTGAGGAGATTATGAAACTTTTGTTCACCTAATTTTTTGTTTTATTTGATTGTTGCTCAGGGTTTCTTTGTGTTTATTTAAGGTTGTTGTCAAGAATTTCAGTGAAAAGTGGAATTATTAGAGCCTTCAAGGAGAACAACTAGTTCTTGTTGTCTGGAAAATTTTGCTTACTGGTATTTGTTTTGGGGATTTTCCTTTTACTGAGAGACTGTACTATGCTTGAACACCTCACATAGTAATAGGGATAGTTTGCCTAAAGATGCAGCTATAAAGTAGAATACAAGGAAAATGTCCACACTTTTTAACAAATAATAGAAGAAGCAGTGAAACAGTCTTGAGAATCACGTAGTTGATTCCTTTTGACAGAAACATTCATATCAAATTAATGCCTCTTCTTGTAGGGATCTACTCCAGTATTACATGTGGTAGGTTAACCTCTGTTACTGAGGAATTACATGAGCTATTTTATGGAAGAGATAAAACCATGTCAAGAATGCAATATCCTGTTATCTGGAATAGGGAGAAAGAAGAATAAATTACTAAAACATTTATTTATCAGGATTTGACATTTGAGAAACCTTTTAAATCCCTAAAGATTTTCCTACTGATTTCTTTAAGCTTTTCTAGCCTGAGATGAATCAATTTATCCTCGTCACTGTAATGCTGGTGATCTTGGTGTAAGACAAGGAGGAGGAAAGGATGCATGAGAATAGAAGTAATAATTGCCATGGTTTTGATGTGGTCAGTTAAGGCCATTGTGGGTATCTGATCCGGGCTGAAGACTGCAGAATAAAAACTGAAAAAATAAGATATTAGACACGGAATAATTAAGATATTAGATACTGATAGGATCACTGTGGCAATGGTTAACTTTCCTTTTTGTGAATTGTACTCCCGGGATCTCTTTGTAATTCTATCACCAATCCAGTGTTTGAATTCATAACCATCACTTAACCTGGGTCTGGCTTACCTGATTTATCCTGTGTGTAACTTTTGAATTAGTTCTCTAAGAATGATTTACAGGATTTTCTGTAGTACACATTAGGCATAACAATGCATTGTGCATTAGGCATAACAATGACTGTTGCAGGAGTAGTGAGGATAAATATTTTTCAGATGCTCTGAGATATTAGGGAAGACCAAAAAAAGGACTGAATGTTACATCATGTAAGATCATTTGCACTCCCTATTTAATAGAAGTTTTATACCTAATGTTTTGCAAAATTGAAAGCTAAAAGCTCAAGGTCACCTGGAGTTTCAGGAATTTGATGTTTTGTAGCTTTAACCATAACAGTTAATGGCTGGAAGCTAGGCACCTTTCTTTAGTTCTACAGCACTGACCACAAACACATCCATTTGCTGTAGGGTGTCTGGAGAGAGAAAAGCACAAATCTTGACGAATGCTATTCCTTTATGATTATTTTAAAGGAGACTAATGTCAAAATTTTATCTCCTTCGTGCTAAGTTGTCAGTTTCCTTGTGACAATAAATCTTTGTTTGTGACTTCTGAATGTCCAGTAATTAAACATGCAAAATGCAATGTAATATAGATAGCAAGACAAGCATTTCTAACCTCTAGAATATGTAATCTTTGAAAACACAGGAGTAAAAGAAGTTATCAGCAATATGTACTTCAAGTTGCAGACATTCCTTTAAGGCAATTACTAGTACATTTATTGGAGCTGTTGCTTTTAGTTGAGAGATTTAAGGTTTGATAGTTTGCCTTGGGGACTTGTTTATTGGAAGGAGAGAGTGCATAATCTTTCCCATTTCACAAATATTAAACACAACATTAAACTACAGCTTTGACTGTGCTTTCCAAATGTGTATGGAACACGAGCTAAAGCAATAAACATCAGTTGTGCTTTTGGCTCTACTTTAGAGTGACTTGTGTGGCAGAAATGAAGACAGAGATGATTGCTAGCACACTCCCTCCTCCTCACCATATTTAGGGATCAGTTGCTGGCAGAAACTGGAAGAATTGCAGAATGGTTCATAATTCTAGGAACAATGATTAAGTCTTATTGTGGCAGCCAGAGACCTCAGCTCTAGCATACACTTTATATTGATTTTAGAAAAAACAAGGTGTTGTAGAAGGATAATAAAAATACTCTTCAGAAATATGCCAAAGATACAAACTACCTAGACCCTATTGCTGAAAAATCTCAGATTGTCTTTGTATTCCAAGCACATCCTATATGTGATGAAGTTGGCCTAGTATGTTATTTTCATATTAAAACAGTGTACTTTTTAAATTCAATGCTCAAGATTGTTTTCCTATCCTATCTTCTAGATATTCTAGTGATACAAGTGCCACTGCACACTCTGAAAGTGGTCTTCAGTGTGTTCCACACATTTTTCCACTGTTAAAACAACCAGGTTTATACAAAAAATGATGTTTTTTTGCCCTGAGAACTCCTTTTTGGTCCTGTCACACTTTGACTTATCTGAATTTTACAGAAAGCAGGTGAGTTTAGAGGTTTCCCTGAACAGTGATAGGTGAGGCATTTATTGAACAGGATGTGGAGGAAGTGATTCCCTAGCATGAACATTTATTGTGGTTTATTTAGACCAAGACTAATACAATTTAATGCTTCCTCCTTTATTGTCAGTTTTAGTGCTTCATGGGAAAAGAAACCTTTCCCAGTCAATCTAGGAGGGACCATAATCACAACCTTAAATTGGTTTGTAGCTGAAAGGTAAAGATTAGAAATGGACATTTAAGGGCGTTTGTTACTCTCTAGAAGGTATGTTTTTCTAATACATTAAGGAACAATGCTGTGGAATATAATCCCCTGGGAGAGAGATTAGATCCAGGAGAATGGAAGATCCATGAAAGCGGATCTTGGTCTGGTAGTTGTCTCTTCTGTGAAAAGTTTTAAGGGAGAATCATACAGATACACTATCAGCTGTAGACCCTACTCACAAAAACCCCAAAATATGAATTTATGTGTTAGACCAATGTAGAAAAACACACAGATTTCACATATAAGTCATTATTCCCTTCCAAAAATGCATCAACCCTTTAAGATATCATTTCTCATTTCTAACAAAGAGTATAGGTCCACAAGGTAGAAGGAAGGGCCTTACAGACATTTCCACATTTCCTTGATTTAGCTCTGCATCTCTGGTTTTGTTAATGGGGCAGCATAATCAGTATTCTGTTTGGGATAATTGTCCCCACTTGGAACTGGAATATGGAAGATGACATAATATACATAACAATATATATTTCTAATGCCCAAAAATTCCATATTTCCAACTCAGCAGTTGTAGATTAATATGAAATTTATTGTCAGCTTTTATGCTGGGTCACACATCTCTTATGATCCTGTTAACAGGAAGCTTGAAGTCAGCAGATGTATTAATTTATAAAATTACATATCTATAGATGGGTATATTTTTAAAGAAATTATTAAGGACATGATATTTCCTAGGATTTTCAGGAGAGAGATAAGACTTTGTATGTGTGACATTCACCTACGTTTCATCCATTAAAATATTCAGCACCTCACTGCAGTAATTCTTATCTTAAAATATCTGTTTTCCCTTTGTTTTGCAAATTGTGTAGTAACAGAGGCAGCAATTGCATAACATCATCAATAAATTGGGATCTGCAGAGGGCACGTGCAAAGAGAAAAGGGTTCTGTTGGATTTCCTGAACTTGTAATGAGTTTCTGCTGTCAGTAAAGCCTTGAGCAGCTTCGTGCACTAGTAGATAGATCTGAATCATACTGAAATGTCAGTGACAATGACAAGGCAGCAGCAGTTTGTTTCCAAGAATTATGCCTCTGTTTCAGGACACCAGATGTGGTTTGTGCTGAGTGTACTTTATGTGCTCACACAAAAGTAAACAATATTGGTTTTGGTCATGAAAGCTATTCAGACAGCATCAATAAATATCAAGATGTTAATTCAGCTAGACTTATAAAAAGGTGAATGAATGCATCCAAAAGCTCTGTGCTTGACTTCAACCTTTATCTTAATCTTTGCAGTCTTCCTAACTTGTAAAGAAAGAGTATTTGCTTAAGAACTTTGTGTTGGTCTTTTCCAACTTGGCTAGGAAGATTGCAAGCCAGCCTCCTAGAAATTGTTGATACTGTTGGAGAAACCAAAAAAATTGGGAGGAGACAGGAAAGTTTGGTAAGAATGAACAGCAATTACTTAATAGAGTGAAAAAGATTATTTTCCCTTTCACTTTCTAAAACCAGCTCAAAGTTGGGCAATGCTTTTGCTTTTCCTTTTCTTGTACAAGATAGTACAGTGTGAGAGGAGAATGTATTGGTAATCCTGCTTTATAACAACACCAGTAAGTGATGAGTGAATTTTGTGTTTATGTATATGTATGAGAGGATTCTAGTACCACCTTGAGCACATTTTAGAAAGTGTAATTCAGGGATCTGTGCTAGAGCAGTGCTTAGCTAAAAGATCTTGCTGTGCAGTTTCTTGTATCTGATCAATTACCAGAAACTGGTATTAGCTACGTGCTTTTCAAAATGCCAAGAAACATGAATGTTAATCCAGCATGATGTTGTCTCCTGCTAACTTAGCAGAAAGCAAGTTCTCATTGCTAATGCTAGCTGAGCCTGGTGTAAGGGAGGACCTGGAGGAGGTGAGCAGATGCCCCTTCCCCTAGACAAGTGCATGGATCAGCAGCGGGTTCATTCATGCCAGCCTCTTCATCCCACTTCTCTGTCTTTTCCCATGCTTGTTGCACTACAATGCTTCCCATCCTCCCTTTCCTCCAACTTTGCCCCTAACAACATCCCATGGTAAGCCTTTAGCACTCCTTAAATACAGATTAAGGATTTGCAGCCGGAAGCCAGAAAATATTTTGTTTTGATTTCTGAATCCGGTGGTCCATGAATTCTAATGATAGATTTGTAACACTATTTTAAGATTTATTCTAAGTTCATTCTTACATTGTTCTGCTTTCAAGTGCATATTGGCTGGGCTCTGAAGAGTGTGCTTGAACAAAAGCAGAACTTCCTTACATTTTGTAGTGCATGTTATTTGCTTGCTGCCACTGATTTGATAGCCTAGCTATGGCACGTGGAAGTGTGTTCTCCTATGTCAATCTGATATATCAGTGGCATGTATTTTTATTGCATTCTGATTGTCTTCATAAGCTGCTGAGGTGCAAAATAGAAGCTTTTTTATTTTAATAATTTTATTTATTAATATAATAGCCCATGTCTGGAGAACTATACCACTGAGTTAGGCATGGATTTATTAAGGAGCACTTCTCTGGTACACTTGGGTGTTTTCCTAGAGTATTTTGTGGCTAAAGAATTGAAGGTGGTCACTACATACACTTTATTTCTGATCTGAAAGGAGTTCTTAGCCAAGGTATTTGTTGTTCTAGCCTTAATAAAGGGGGATAGATGGTAATAGGTTCAAACAAGTGGTCTTAGAGTTGCAGTCCTCCAAGAATGTGTTAGATAGACATCAAAGAGCTGCAAAGATTTTCATAGCAAATGAAAATTCCATCTTAACTTGTTAAAACTTGCCTTGTTTTGTAGGGATCCTTCATTTATGTGATTGTAGATTCTCACAGATGAGAGATAGATCTATATTTTGTATCTTTATCACATATATCTGTTATTTACTGATTAACTTTGAAATGAGTTTTGGAGGCAGATGCTGGATTCATGCATCTGTGTTCACACATTTCAACATTGATTTTAATTATATTATTCTTACTTAATACAGTTTGAAGAAAATAAGAAATACTCAGTTGCAATTAGGATTGTCTGTACTCTGTGGTGCAGTTTGCTTTTACTTGAGATTATAATTTTATTTTTCAAGTGAGCTTTTCTTCTTAAATATATTTTCATGTAAATAGTTGACTTATTCTGTGAATCATTATTACATCCAGTCACAGATCCTTATTTTTATGATGGACTGTCACATTTTCCTACCTACTTCCTATTTCAGCAATTTATCTCAAGCATTAAATTAGTGCAAAGTAAATAATAGTTTTATTTAAGTTGTGGTATTCTGCAGAATTTTCATCTTCTTCTGCTGTGTTACTCACTTCTCCCCAAGATTCCTGCTTCTTATAGACATGGATCTGTGGAATGGATTATGAATATATAGGCATCTTAAAAGAACACAGATTATCATTAAGTATTTCCTGTAACTTGACAGAATTTAATACATGGGTGAGGCAATGTTTCAACGCCCTGAAAATTAATTGAGTCATAGTAGCATCAGATGATTTCAGCATTGTGATGATGAGTGATAGTCATATTTCTCAGCAAGAAGACTGAATCAGTGTGGAAACTCAGTAGTCTTCTGAACTTACTAAAAGAAATGTTGAATTGCAGTGAAAGACTAAGAAAGAATTCAGGTCTCATTATATGATATTGAAAAACCTCTCTGCATTTTTTAATTTCAAGTGCCTTGGATATAGAATGCATATCTGCCCAGAATAAAAAACATTTCAAGGCAAGTGTCCTCCAGTCCATGCATAAGCTCTGATACTGTGTATCAAACCAATGAGTTAAACTTAAATTACAGTTGCTCTACTCTTAACATCTATATAGTAATGTGGGTGGTTCTGTTTAGGAATCATGGAACCATATTTTTAAATTAAGATGTATCCTAAGTATAGAACAGAAATTTATTGTTGTATCCCAGCTATGGAATGGATTTGTTTAACAATTTTATTTTCTGATTCAAGTTATAATGATCATAATATTGTCTCAAACTCAGTGGTTCTAAAGCAGAGGTACTTTTAAAACTTGCCTCTTCTCTAACAGCACTCTTTCAATATCTAGTCTCAGCCTGTTTTCCTAAATACTTCCTTTTGCAGATTGTATTACAGTCTGAAGAGCCATGAATTCTCTGGAATATGGGAATGTGATGCAGTCTTTATTAAGGCAACATTTGTAATAGTCACCAAAATAAAGCTTAATGTACAGCACATAACACAAAGTATTTCCACAGAGAACACTTTGTTACCGAACAAAAACACCTGCTAGAACTAATAAATCCTGAAAACTGCCAGGTTTTGTAGCTGAGGTGTCCAGTGAGGAATTAACAGTCTTTGTTTATTGCCATATTTTGTTTAGCAGTTAATCTATTTCTATACAGCTACACAAGTAATTTCAGATTTCAGCCAGAATTAATTTTTCCATTTATGGAGCAGCAAAAAACTGTTTCAAAGTATTTGAATAACTTTCTTACACAATTCTTTTGCAGATAAATCAATAAATTTTTAGAGTTTTGAAGACTGCCTTTGCAGTTCTGAAACTTTCAAGGTCATGCTCTAAAATAATCCTGTTGATTACTTTGTGAGAGTTATAACAGTCTCACAGGTGGGCATAAATGCAGAGCATAGGTTTAAATTAGAGGGAAACCAAATTATTTTAAAGTACTTCTTATTTCTAGTTTTCAGTCTCAACCCAAAAAATGTCCAAGTGGTTACACAGGTCCCACACTTGTCTACCCATCTAAATATTAAAAGATATTTTTTGCAAATGAAGATGTATTTGCACTTTTGGGTTCCTTTTTTTAACTAATTCTTTTTCCACACTGCTTTGAACAGCTGTTTTCAATGCTTATCTTGGTTGTTGTGTGCAGATGAAACCCATTTAAAAAGACTAATTAAACAATTAAAGTACATCCATAGAATGAGTTTCTAGTGATTTAGGTGCACAGAATCAGTGAAGTCAAGTTAGAGTGGTTTTCCCCATAATGACAGAACAATAGTACAGTAATCTTTGGATTTTTTTTTGGTATTGCTTTCTATTTCTTTATAGAAATCTGAGTGTAAGAGAGAGTGCAATGATTTCTTAGCAGTTCTGTTTAGCTGGTAGAATTCAAGGTGCCTGTTATACTGAAATATGCAGGAAATTCAGTCTCTTATTTATAGTTATACATTTAGATAAATGTATCTAAACTACAATAAGAATTCTATGTAGAGTAATTGGGTTTTTTAAAAGCTATGGTAAAAATAATTTTGGTCAGTATAGAGTGAGCCAAATTCTGCCTGTGGATATCTTGCTGGAATCTCTTAAGATAACTTCTCTCAAGGTGCAATTAAGAGAGAATAGAGCTTGGTTTTAAATAATTAAGGGCAGAAATCTCTGATATCTGGTTTTAAAAGTAAGGGAAAAACTTATTTCTGAAAAGGAATTCTGCAAACTAAAATAAAGATCTTGACCTTGTTTTAATAGAAACATTTATGATTTTGAAATCAATGAATTTTGAAGAAAACAGCCTAAAGATCACAAAGATTGGATAATGTGTCAAGAGTTCACTGACTATTTGACTTTTTCTTATTGATTTCAGATTAATCTATTTTTCAAATAACACATCTATACTAATTGTTTTTTCATTCATTTCCAGATGCAGAGCCACGGTATTTGGTTTCAGTAAGACCAGCACGTGTTTCAAATAAGAAATCTTGTTCAGGTATTTTAATATTACTGCATCTCTTAAAATATTTCAAAGAATACAGAACCTTTTGCTGGGTTTCTCTGAAAAGATATTTCTACCTGTAGGAGTCTGACTGGGATGCACCAAATCCATACATGGAAAGGTAAAATGTAGGACAGTGTTCCTTAGTTGGGAGCCACACACATGGTGTTCAAAACATGAAGATGTACCTAAAGATTTTTTGCATGAGAATTGAAATTTAGAATACTAATTTCTGATGTTTAAAGGCACTGAAGTTATTCTTCCCAAACTACAAGTAAGGATTCCTTCATCCATAGACGTGTTAATGCTCTTTGCTTCTCATTGGAAAATGGTAGTATCTGTCTGTCTCTATAGCAACACTACTACTTAGTTTGCTGATGCAAGAAGTTACTGAAAGAGATATTTATACCTGAATTTATACATAGCAAAGTAGAAATCTGAATTTTATTCTCATCTGTTCCAAAGTCTTTCTATATGACCTTAATCACGTCATTAATATTGTTAGTTCCAAATTCCTTACTTGAATATGGAGACTTAATTCTGTGCTTTAATACAGAGATTTTTTCAGGATGACTAGACTGTTGCAAAAAATAAACTGATGATCTATTCGTGGAAGCACTCAAGACTAGGTTGGACAGGGCTCTGAGAAACCTGATCCATTGAAGGTTTCCCTGCCCATGGCAGAGGACTTGGACTAAAAGGTCCTTAAGGGTGCCTTCCAACCCAAATTATTCTATGATCTTTAGATGATTATTTTTTCCAATTTTAAAAAAGATTTATCCCTGGTAATGCCTGGAATAAATCTTTTCTTCCTCTTGTCCAGGTAAAATATAATATGTCTGGAAAGATTTTGGAAAGTGATTTACCTTTCAGATACAACATTTAAATATTGGTTTTTAATGTAGATTTTGTAGCAACATATTCATCACCAACATAATGTAAAAACCAACATGGTTAACATTTCTAAACGTATACACATATATTTGTTGAAAATACAAATCTGGCTGTCACTGGGTCTGGTTAAGTGAATAAATAAGAGGATTCAAAAGACATTTAGAAGAAAATAATTCAAATCTGGTTCACAACAATTAGAAAAAAGCTCTTTAGGTCAGTGGCTTATAAACTTTCAGGAAATCTTGATCACCTGTACACTTTGAGGATGTAGAGATCCTTTAGATTTTTGAAGTATGTAATGTGATGTAAGGAATATATTGATTTCCTATAGTCAATCATCTTTCAAACACCAGAAATTCTCCTTTGGTTTGTAGTTGTCCATAACCTACAGGTTCAAAATAGAATTTCCAGATCATTTGTTCATTTCCATGTGTTAGTTTTTAAACTTTCTATAAAATAAGTTCTTTCTCCACACAAGAATTGTACTCCTTCATACATTCTTCAAAGCTGGAGTTCAGTATCATGCAAAACTTGGTTTTAAAATGGTAATTAAAAGAGAAAAATCCCACTGATACAGACACTGACTCAGATCTGCCTGCAGCTAAAAGCTAAAGAATTTTTATAGATTTTATTTGACTCTTAAGAATGTTCTAGAAAATATTTATTATGTGTAAATATATTTGCAGTGTTACTGAGAAACCTGTCAAGAAATTACTATTTTTATCACATCCATGAAGATTTTCTAATGTCCTGGACTCTGTCATGTCTTCTGTGATATAGTCCAAGATAGTCAGAGTTTTTAAATTAATCTACCTTAAGCTTATACTAAAAGCACTTAAACCACCAAGTAATCATTTTCAAAAACTAGTTTTAACTGGAATATTAGATTGAAAAAGTGACCATGGACACTGTCTCTGCCACTTTTGTAAATTATATGTTAGAAAGAGTGACCGTGAAAAGTAGAGAGCTGTTGTATCTTCCCCTTCAAGCTTACAAGAGCAATAGATCTTCATTTACTTAATTATCCAACTACAATTATCCAATTATCTCCTTTACATAATGCAGGAGAGAGAAATTAACTTTATATGTTTATTATGTAGGTCGGAACAAGACACAAAAGCCTCTGCAGCTGGTGGTTGGCACTCTCACCCCAACCTCAGTATTTCTGTCTTGGGGCATCCTGGTGAACCCTCAGCACGACTGGACAGCAACAAGTAACTGTGCTAGTGACAGGTAAGAGCAGAAAAGGATGGGGTTTCGTTTGCTGCTATCATGATTTCATTCAGTGCAGCTCTCTGCTGTGATTAAGATAAATTTTACAGTGGAAATTAAAATGTAAACAATAGTTCTGAATGTTAAGTAGATTTTCTGATTTGCTTATGCTAGTGCTTTGCAAATCTTTACTTAACAAGTTTAGTCAGATGTCTACATGCTGAACTACAAATCTTGCTATTTCACACTGGATCCCTTGTTCTCAAACCAATGCCCTTGGCTCTACCTTCACTTGTATCTGAACCAACTGAAACTTTGTTAAGTCACAGGAAATATTTTACTTAAGAGTTGACTGAATAAGTCTGTGTTTTTTTAACACCATGCATTTAATTAGTTCTCTAAGAATGTCTTACCACTAAAAATTTATTTTGTCATATCACTAAAACTACTATTGATACAGTACAGCTTTCATTAATTTTCTGTTGTAAGTAAAAGAAGATCTCTTCTATGTCAAAAGTTTTTGCATTTACTGCGTGGCACTGTAGGTGGGAAACTCAGGAAGACTCACCAAGTAGCAGATTCAAGAGAAGTTATGGTGCAGAAGAGTTTCTCAATTAAGTGCACCGTTATGGTTTAGTCAACCCTTGGCAGATGAATAAAAGTATTTGAATGGCTAATGCAGAGGTTTTCCCTACTTTGTCTTTTTGTGTTCTCTTAATATTCTTCCTTGACAACAGAAGAATTTCTTTTCTACCTTCATTTACATTGTTTGAAGCTCTATTCTACCCAGCAGTGTTTTGTAAAGCTAAAAAGAAACACTGTGTGTCCATGGGATGTGTCTACAGGTCTGTTTTGCAACTGTTATGTTTTGAGTTGTAAATGCACCTTTTTTTTATGATTCAGAATATTTCTTTTACCTGTCTAATATTTGTCTAATTTATAGCTAATTTGGACTTGAATTTTCTTACTCTGGTGTTCATAAGAAAACACCAGCTGTCACGACTAAACTGGATGACAAACATAGGTTAGGTTAAAAAAAAATCCCATGTAGACAGGATGACCTTTTTCAACCTTTACAAACATTTAATACCTCACAAAAGGACTAATCCTTTTCAAGCGTCAGAAATGTCTCATGAAAAACATTTGGATCTTCATCACCAACCAGAATTTCAAACACTATTGAAAAAATGCTAGTTTGTTAGGAAACAGTTGTGGAATGTTAGTAAATGTCCAAGTATGAAATCTGATCGGATTTTTCTTCAGTGGAAATAAAAGTTGATTTAGGCTTAGATTTTTCTCTTTCAATAAAGAAAGGCATAAATATTTTCCTTCTATGGGGAACTGAAAAAACGAGTTGATCTTGGATGAGCTTGTAAAGCGTTCTGATGTAGTGATTTTAGCACCATTTCTACCAAGGAATTTATCTTTATGTGATGTGTCAGTGCCAATGTTGCAACACCCACTGTGCAGTGGGAATGAAGAAAACCTCAGGAGAAGCCTATATCCTGTATTAATCCATCTGGAAATTCAAGGCAATTTCAAGGCAAATGGTATCCACCGCCATGCCTTTCTCCTCAGTAGCTAAATTTTCTTTTGAGAAATTCGTTGACTCAAAGTTGGAACAAAGTTTTTAACATAGTTTTTTCAGTTAGGGCAGTGTGCTGCTAGTGTCTTGCAATGTTTAGAATATATTCTGATGCATTCCTCCTCTCAGGAATTACTTTTAATGTGCACTCCATTTTGGTGAAGCATTGTCAGATAGGAGTAGCTAGTTTAAAAACTTTTATATCAAATTATAAATTATCCCATCAGAGAGAGATTTACACCAATAACCAGATTTCTGTTTTGCAATCAAGCACAAAAATGAAGTTAATGAAGAAAGAAAGCCACTTAAGTGGTGCTCTTATTAATTTTACCTTTACTGGACTGAAGTGCTTGTGATTTGTATAAATTATGAGAACAGTTCCATGTGACCATGGTGAGTATATCTAGTATTCTAAGAGAGATTAGATCCATATATATTTTTAGTCAATGTGTAGAAGAAAAACTATTCATTGTAATAATCTGAATGACTATTGCAAACGTACAATAAGAAAACAATAAGAAGCAGCCCATTCTTAGCAAGTTGGCATTGTGATAAAAGTACATGTGACAGATTCAGCAGCATGTGACAGATTCTCTGAGATTTCAGTCTATTTTGGGGCAGTCTACCTGACTCGATGCTTTTTCATCTGGCATATTCTCCTTACTGTGATGTGCTGCAATGTACTGTTAATAATCCTCAAGATAGCTGGTAGTGGCTCACCTCTGACCTTTGGCATTGGCAGTACATAGCAGTCACAACCTCCTAACTCAGTTCTGTCAGTAAATATCCCACCAAGGTTTGTAACTCTCTATGACCTGAAATGGAGTCACTGTTCTCTGCCTCAGATTTTACCATCTCCATGTGGATGTTAGGCTTTTGTACAAATGTTGCATAATAAAAGTTATTTCAATGTGTTACTGAGTCAGAGGATAGAAACCACATGGAATAGCACAGTTCTGCTGGCCAAGATTTTCTCTAGTGCAACTTTGACCTCAGTGGGATATTCCTTGGGAGATCTGGTTTTGTGAGCAAATGAGTCTGAATGAGAGGTGCCATATTCTCAAAGAGCATTGATATCTTTTACTGCTTCAGTGAAATTATGGCTTGCTTCTTCAGGGCACATAGTGGTCTTCTGTATCTAAGAAATTTTTAAATTCCAGCGGAAAAAATTTACTGTGACATTTTTCAACAAACCATTCTTTTATCTTAACTCCCTAGAGATTAAGAGCATAAACCAAGAGAGTGCTGTGTATTTCCTTCATGATAACCCCAAATGCTAATCCCTTGTTGAAGCAAAAGTATTCACTGCCTTTTCTGAGGACCAAAAATGAAAGATGAAATTTTGAAGCATTCTTGAAGTGACTATTTTCTCTCTTCAGACCCTTAGTACTAGAATTTAAAATAAACCAAAAATATCTAAATCAAAAATCTCAAGTGAT
>VZTB01014993.1:33162-48897 GCA_013397245.1 Thryothorus ludovicianus | reverse complement strand
CTGCCCCTGGGGCTGGACACGCTCCCTGTGCTGCCCCTGGAATTATCCAGGGCTGGACAGGCTCCCTGTGCTGCCCCTGCTCCTGTGGCAGACAGACAGGAACACCAAACATGTCCCAGTCCCCGGGAATTGTGAGTCCTCCACACTCAGCACTTGCTGGGGGTGGCTGCCCCTTGCTCCGGGCAGCAGCAGCTCCTCTCTGGCTGCTTTCATCTGCTGTGAAATCACTGCAGGAATTCTCCTCTAGCACTTACTCATCCTCCTCCTCCCTCCTGGGGAAAAACAGAAAGGCTGTTTTGTCAGTAAATGTGATAAAAATCTCCCCTCCATGTAGATTCAAGGTGAAGTTAATGACAGTATTTGCACAATCCTCAGGAAAGTGCACTCCCAGGGTTTTTGTGGGGTCCTGATTGCAGCAGGTGCCCCTGGAGCACCACCCCAGCCCAGGGCAGCAAACCCGAGCCCAGCCCCGGTGCCAGGGGCACCTCACAGCTTCCCCAGGCCCCTGTCCCTGCACTGCTGCCTGAGGGGCTGTGTCCAGCAGCAGCTGGGAGCTTTGGACATCCCCGGGAGCTTTGGACATCCCCGGGAGCTTTGGACATCCCTGTAAGCTTTAAACATCCCTGGGAGCTTTAAACATCCATGGGAGCTTTGTGCATCCCTGTAAAATTTGGACATCCATGGAGATTCTGTGCATCCCTGGGAGCTTTAAGCATCCCTGGAAGCTTGAAACATCCATGGAAGCTTTAAACATCCATGGGACCTTTGGACACCCCTGAAGTTTTTACATCCCTGGAAGTTTGGACATCCTGTCTCTAATTCTAGGTTTTGGCTTACAGATCTAATTCTGAGAATTCCCTGCACTTTAGATTCCCAGCAGCTGGGAGCTGCCTGCCCTGGCCCCAGGGGTGATTTCACCACGGGGCTCCTCAGGTTGCTCCCGTTTACGGAGCCGTGAAGATTAAATTCTGCATTTCCCCTTTGCGCTGCGGAGCTCCATCAGCGCTGAGTGGGCAGCCCTGCCCGGCCAGGTGAGCCACCTCCACCCTCCGTGCTTTGCATCCTCAGCAGCTCTGGGGGATCTGGGAGAGCTGTTTGGGAAAGCTGAGAATCAGGATCTAGAACAAAAGCTTTGTTTTGTTTTGGTTCGGTTTGTTTTGTTGTTTTGTTTTTGTTTGTTTTTTTGTTGTTTTTTTTTTTTTCAGGCACTCTAAAGAAACCTGTGCTGCTTTGCTCCTGGAGATAAGCTTTTCCTGCACCATTGTTCCAGGCTGTTTTCCTTGATGGACTCTATTTTTGGCACAAGCAAGAAGCCCCAACCTCCTTCCCTATCTCTGCTCTTGCTGGAGCTCCCTCTGAAATATTTCTGGCCTTTATCTTAGATTTTCCAGTGCTGAAGAAACGCCGTCTATCCTCCCGACCGTATTTTTGTCTTATGAATCACCCAGCTTTAGACAAGCCCCGGAGGGTGGGAAGAGCCCCTGCTGGAGCTGGGGCAGTGTCCCAGCAGCAGCCCTGGCTCTGGCTGCATCCTGCCACATCCAGACCCCTGCCTGATCCAGCAGAGAAGCGTGAGCTCAGCCTCTGGACTTTGCTCCCACACACTTTTATCAAATGCTCCAGGAGTGCCTTTGGGAGCCTCTAAATCTTCCCCTATTAACAGCCCATTTGCAGATGGAAAAGGCATTTCTGCAGTCCCAGGGGTCACTTTGCCGAGCAGGTTTCACTGATATTGGCTCTCTGTGAATAAAGACATGAATTATTCACGCTGGTTTCTCCTCCGCCGGGGTTTCCATGCCCAGGTTGTGTCCTGGGCTCAGCCAGGCCATGGATGTCACTGTCCTGGGGCTCACTGACCAGCAGCTCCCGGGGCATTTGCTGCCCTTTGCAGGAGGACACGAGGGCAGTGTCCGTGGGCAAATTCCCATGGGCAGTGGAAGGGGGTCCCACTGGCACACAGGAGGGTTTGTGGCCCCTCTCTGGGGACCCTCCCCTGTTCCCTGGCAGCTCTGCTCTTGTCCCATCGCTCCTGGGGAGGAGATGCCCGGTGCCCTTCGTGGGGCTGAGCTGCCACCCTGGGGACACCCTGCTGGCACCTCGGGGCTGCTGCCAGAGCTGGAACTCCACAGAGCTGCGTTGGACAGAGCAGCAGGGCTTGCCCGAGGGGGGATTCAGCAAGATCTGGGATTTATCCCGTTCCTCCTGTCCCCAGCCGTGCTCCAAGTGCTCCCAGCCCGGGGTGGCTGCCCTGGAGCAGAACCAGAGCCCTGCTCAGGGATTTTATCCCTCAGCCTTTGTTCCCCCAGCCCTGTGCAAGCAGCCATCACCCCCCAGCGCACAGAAACGCCTCTGCTGGTTCAGAGAAGAGGAAAACGGGCCCCAGGATGCTGAGGGGACCTGTCCATGCTCCCACGGGAATGGCTCCAGCCAGACCTGCAGTGTCTGGGGCCCTCACTCTGTAGGCTGGAGATGGGATGTGAGGATCTTGCCCCATTCCCAAAGGCTCCCCAGTAACGGGGCAGTTCTGATGAGGCAGGCAGCACAATCCAGCTGGTGTTCAAGCCAGAGAGCTCTGGAATCACTGCCATTGCTCCCAGATATTTTTCTTGCTGATCCTGTGCTTGTTTCAGAGCTCCCAGGGTGCACCTGCAATGAGTGAGGTGCAGTAATTACCAACCTGAAACTGGTTGTGTTTAGGAGCCCGAATTCACGCTGCAGGGCCCTTCCAAGTGAACTGTAACAGCCCCAATTAATCCTTTATTTGTGGGGAGTCAGCCTGCTGGAAACAAACACAGGGGAGGAGGAGCTGGGACACTGGGGTTTGGTTCTTTGCTCTCACCTCTGTCACCGACTCTTGACACGACCTGGCAGGAGGAGCTGATTTAGGGGATCTGCATCCAACCCTGGCTTTGCTGCACATTGCCTGGCTCAGCTGAGGAGCCTCCTTAAACCCAGAGCCTCCAGCAGCTTTGCCAGGTTTGGGGTGATCCCTGGATCACAGAATCTTTGGGATGGAGCCCTCTGAGATGATCAGGTCCAACCTGTGACCCATCACCCGTTACCTCCCCATGCCGTGTCCTGTCCCTCCCTGAGCCCCTCCAGGGTGGCAGATCCCTCTCCTCAGGGCTCAGGCCAATTCTCTGCCCTCCTGGCACAGGACAAACAGGTTCTGGCTGTCCAGCAGAGCCTGGGGCTGCCTGAGGAGCCCTGCTGGCCCCTGGATGAGCATCCCCTGGGATGTGCAGCACGGAGCCACCGGGGCCTTGCAGGGCACACCCAGGGACAGCGTGGGCTGGGAACGGGGCATTCCCAGGGGATGGCACTGGGGAGGAGGTGTTGGTGGCACCAGCACAGATCTGTGTGTGCACAGCAGCTGCCCCAGCCCCAGGCTGCAGCTCTGGGGAGCTCATCCCACATGAAAGCTGCTGCAAGCAAAACCAGAACAGACACTCGTCTCGCCAGCGAGCAGCGAGGCAGCACCAAACCAGCCGGGCAGGCTGGAAACCAGTCAGGCAGCCCTGCTGGGCCCAGTTAGGCTGGGCTGGGAGTGAGGCAGCGGGCAGGGTTAGCAAACACTCCCCAGGCTCCCTCCTGTGCCCTGTTTGAGGGCAGGGCCAGCGTGTGACCCCACGGTGCCACCCCAGCCCCTGCAGCTTCCCCCGTGCTGGGGCACTGCAGGGGCTCAGGGGAGAGGGCACAGCGAGCGTGGCTGCAGGTGAGGAGCAGCAGGACCCCCACGTGTGGGACAGGGGACACCTGCACGCCCTGAGTGAGTGGAGATGGGGGGAGCAGAGCCCATCACTGACAGGTCTGCTCAAGCACCACTGGGCTGGGAGATCTCTCTCTGTTCTGTTCCTCACCCAGGGATGCCCAGAGAGGGACGTGACCCTTCAGGGATGGTGACTTTGCCCCCTCAGCTCCTCTGAGCTGAATTCTGCAGCAGCGATGCCCCTGGAGCTGCTCAGCCCGGGCTGGAGATGGCCCAAGGGTGTGGAGAACGGAGTGACCTCCTAAAAATGGGGATGAGCTGCAGTTCATCACCCCTGCACTCCATCTCTGTTTGGAGAATGGAGCTACCCCCTAAAAATGGGGATGTGCTGCTGTTCATCACCCCTCCAGGTCTGCACCACACCTGAGAGTGAGGGGGAGAGGTTTCTGACTGAAGGCACTCTTTTCAACACCAGATCTGGGAAATCAGATGGGTTTGGACAGAAAGACAGAGCAGAGGCTCTGGAGGCTGATTTGGCATCAAAGGAATTGGAGTTACATTCAAAAATGGTGTGGAGCTGGGGTGATGGAGGGGCTCAAACAGCAGAAGTTTGGGGTGAATAAATGTACAAGGCCATTGCTGCTCACTTCAACCCAAATGTTACAAATGCAGGAAATGGGATCTGAGGTTAAGCATCAGGGAATTCCAGGCATGCCAGGAATGCAGAGATCAGGCACAGAACACCTGTAGCAGAACAGGGAGGGGAGGAATGAAACAGGTCAGTAAAAGTGGGTCCTGTCTAATGCAGCCACTGTGGAGCAGGGACAGCACCTCCAGCCAAGCCCAGCAAAAGGGGGGGATGGAATTTGGGAATAACAAATCCATCTGCTCCCAGCCCCTGGGCCGGGCTGTGTGTGGTCGAGCCTGCCTGCACACGTCCCTCACCTGCACATCCAGCTTTTGGTGATTCCTGAGCAGCAGTGAGGCTGTTTCAGAGAACCAGAGACTCGAGGAACTGAAAAAGAGGAAAAAAAATAAATTAATTTTTGTGCCTGTGAAGGGAAGGCTGAAAATGTGAACAGTCAGTGTGAGCTGGGGATAGGAGCTCTGGGATGCTGCAGTGTCAGAGGGGAACCTTGCTGGGACCAGCCCTGCCTCCATCCGTGCCCTTCCCCATGGAATTTCCAGCCAGGGATGTGCCCAGCTGGAGGACAAACGCCTCTGCTGCAGGGACACAGCAGCAGGGGACAGGAAAAGCCAGTGGGGACTGGGGCCAGCAGTGCTGGGGACGCTGGGGAGGCTGCTGGGGACACAGGCAAGGTGCAGCCAGGCTCCGGCCAGCTCCGGGGACATGGGACAATCCCAGCCAGGGGGTGAGAGCCAGGGAAGTGAGGGGCTGTGATGGATCTGAGATAAGGACCGGGAGACATCACTCACGGGCAAAGCAGGCTCAGATTAGAGATATAATGGAATTTATTGCTAACAAACTCAGAGCAGGACAATGAGCAGTAAAACCAAACCTTCGAAAGGCTTCCCCAGAGCGCAGCGTGCCCAGGCAGCACATCCATCCTTCGGGATGTGCCGGGGAGGGGCTGGGGACAGCCACCACCGCCCCACCTGCACTGTCACCGCGGGGCTCCCGGCCCTGCCCGCCCCGGGATTTGTCGCTAATCCCCGGTGACAGCTCGCTCCTGATGGAGGAGCCTTAACCCCTCCGCGGCCGCGGCGCAGGCGGGTTAATCACAATTTAATTCATTGCGGGTTCCCAGCGATCCTGGGTGCCTCTGACAGAGTGCTGGGAAATGGCAAATATTTATCCCCTTTGTCTTCCCACATTGTCATCAGGCTTTCCAGGAGGGAGGGAGGAGTGTGAGCAGAGCCTGTGTGAGGGTGAGAGCTGCAGGCAGCTCCTGCAATCGCAGCATTCCTGCGAGGAGAGGCTGCGGGAGCAGCTCCCGGACAGCCAGGTGCTGCCACAGGGCATCCCGGGGTCCCCAGTGCCACCCCAGGGAGCACCTTGGGTGGGGAGCAGGAAAAGCCACAGGGATGGGGTTAAAGAATCCCAGAATCACCAGGCTGGAATCTCAGAATCCCAGAATGACCAGACTGGAATTCAAGAATCCCAGAATCCCAGAATCACCAGGTTGGAATCCCAGAATCCCAGAATCCCAGAATCACCAGGTTGGAATCCCAGAATCCCAGAATCTCCAGGTTGGAATTCAAGAATCCCAGAATTAACAGGTTAGAATCCCAGAATCACCAGGCTGGAATCACAGAATCCCCAAATCCCAGAATGATCAGACGATATAATGGAATTTATTAGGTTGGATTCCCAGAATCTCTAGGTTGGAAGAGACCTCCAGGATCATCGAGTCCAACCCAGCCCCATCCCCTCACCCAGACCCTGGCACCCAGTGCCACATCCAGGCTGGTTTTAAACACATCCAGGGATGGGGACTGCACCACCTCCCCCGACAGAACATTCCAGTGCTTTATCACTCTTTCCACAAAAAACTTTTTCCTGATATTTAACCTATATACCCTGGGAGCAGTTTGAGCTGTGCCCTCTGGTTCTGTCAGGGCTGCCCGAGCTCAGGCACCTTTCAGGGGCTGCAGGAGTCCCGGGGCTGTACATCCATGGCTGCCCAGCTCTGCAGGGTGATGCAAACCCCGGGTGCTCTGGGGGTTTGTGTGATGGGAGTGATCCCTGAGCCGGGTGTGGCACAGCCCGCAGCCACCCCGGAGCTTTCCCGGCCGCTCTGCAGAGATTGAGGAGAGCCCGTCAGCCTCTCCCCGCTCGTGGATCTGCCCAGGGCTGGGATTTATCCGCACTGGGATCGTCTCCCAGACATCCTGCAGGATCTTCACTCCTGTCAAGCTCTGCCTTTCCCTCCTCCAGCACTGGGGCTGGCCGGGAGCCAGGGCCTCTCTAAACATTACCAGAAGGGCTGGCAGGAATTCAGCCCTAACTCATTACAGGTCCTGCAGACGTTCAGCTGGGGGTGAAGATTGGCCTCTTTTGGGACCCTGACAGGGAATTTAAATTGAAACGGGAGGATGGAGGGGAAAGAGCCCTATGGAAAAATGAAATTCCTGACAGGGATGTGTATGTGAAACCCCCCGCTGGCTGCGTGTCCTGCTGTGAATCACGAGCTCTGCTCCCTGCAGCATGGCCTGCCAGCCTTTAAAACGCTCAGGAATTGCCTGGACGTGGCACAGCCACCCCTTTACACACCCCAAAACACGGGGTTTGCTCCCCCCCCGGGTATTTCCATGCCCCTAGAGCTGAGAGTGGCCTCTGAGTGCAGTGCCCAGTGGTTTTTGGCAGAGGCTCCTCATTGCTTTGCTGCAGGGCTGGAATTCGGGGATTCCTTCACCTCGGAGCTCTGCTGGTTGCTCCTGTGCTGTTTCCTCTCCTCTGGTGTTCTTTGTGCAGTGCAAGCCCAGCATTGCTCAGCACTGCTCCAACACAGCCCCTGTGTGAGCAACTCCCCCTCCACGCTGATTTCCACATGATTTAACATTGAAAAATCCCTCGACTCTCTGCCCTTCAGGCACAGCAGCACCTGCAGAGGCTGTTCCAGTAGGAAACAGCACAGAAAAAGGGCATTTTATTCTTTCTGGAATCAGGTTTAGCTTCCACCCTGCTGGTGGTTGAATAACAGCACACATATAAAACTACAACTCCGAAATAATTAATAAATAAACCACGACAAAAAGCTGAGCTGCCAAAGAGACATTCATTCCAGCCTCTTTAAACCCCGGGGTGTAAATGCACACAGAGGAAGGGACTCTGTTAAAAATGCAGCACCAGGATCCTTCAGCAGGGCTGGGGGAAGTCACAAGTCACGGTGGCTCAGATGACCTTAAATTCCTGTGCCAGACAGACTCATCAAACTGGTGCCACTGGGCTGTGTCGGCTCCCTTCCATGGGGCTGTGGATGGGTTAAACTGAGGTGGGAGCAGCCACTCCTGTGCTGAGACACAAATCCCTGCATCAGGAGCAGCACTGAGCCCACCAGGGACCAGCCCTGAGGAGCAGCAGGGCTTCCCCCAGTGCCTTCCAGCCAGGGTTAGCACCCAGGATAATTAATAGCCTGTTTGTTTGTTTTACAAACAGCCCTTTCAGAGGCTCAGACCAATCTCATCCATCTTAAACAGGTGAGGAAAGGCACGAGGCCAATTAAAAGCCAAATCATTGAATCATTTGCAAATCACCTTTGTGTTCTTCATCCTGGAGCTCTGCAGAGCATGGCCTGCATGGTGCTCAGCCCTCCTCTGGCTGGGGGCAATTCCTGAGGAGCACGGGAGCTTCTGTGGCAAGGTGGGATTTGGGAATGCTGCCTGAGTGGGAGCAGAGCAGTGGTCATGGGGTTGGGGAGATGCTCACAGGAACAGGGACCCAAGAAAATGGGGAATGTCCATGGGGTGAGGTGATGCTGATGAGAGGGGTGGGATGCCGGTGCTGGCAGGGCCCTGGTTCCGGCTGCTCTGCCCTCTCGGCCCCGATGTCGCACTGCAGGAGCTGCACTCTGCATTTCTGGCACCCACTTCTGTGCCACCTGAGAGCTCCAGGCTCTGGTTTTCTCCCACTCCCATGGCAGCATCTGCACTTTCCACCAACAGAGCTCAAGCCATGCCGTTTGCAGGGCGGGAAGAGGCACTGAAGATATTTTAGATGTCATCCCGTGGCTGAGCTGTCCCTGCTGGGATTGGTGAGGGTGTGCTCTGCTCCAGCCCTTTGCCAGTGCTGGATTGCTCACTGTGTGAGGGGGAGGATGAAACTTTCCCCACCCAGGGCTGGCAGGTCCCCTTCTGCCAGCTGGGGACACTTCCCCAGCTCATCAAAGGCACTCGAGCCTCCCCTGGGTGGGTTCCCTGCCTGGGCAGAGGGCTGGATGATCCCCAGAGGTCCCTTCCCACCCTGCTGATGCTGTGATCCTTTCAGGGCTGTGGCTTGGGACAAGAGGAACCTGAAGAGGACGCTCACTGGGGAGGAGTGGCACTGCCAGCTGTGCTCAGGCCACGGAGGGGGACACGCCCTGACCCCGACAGGGACACCCAAGCTCCGGTTCCCTTTGGAAGAGGCTGGGGCTGGGCTCTGCGGTGCCCAGGAGCCGTGTGGGCTGTGCCAGGGGTTAAGTGCTGCTCACCCCGCTCATCCTCCCCGCCCCAGGGGATCGGGCAGCGCTGGGATCGATGCCCCCGCCCGGGGAAGGGGTTGGCAGATGAGTTACACACTCACCCCCCAGCTGATCGCTGAGTATCGGCTGCTTAATTAACCAGCAGGGTTCAGTCAATCATTAAATTGGATTGAGCGAGATTGAATGAGAATGTGGCTGTGGGCGGCCATCCCAGGGCCAGCCCGGCTGCCAAGGGAACTCCCCGCTCCCCCCGAAGGCAGCAGGGACATTCCCCAGCCAGGATTCATCTCCCAGCTGGGTTTATAGGGGAGAGGGTTTCTCCAGCGGGCATTAACCAGTGTCTGGAGCTGGTGCCCACCAGGCTGGACCCTCCTGCTTCCGAGCCAAGGATGAATAACCACGGAGGAGACTCGGTGGGCTCCTTCAGGGCACGGTAAATCGAGCTGTGTGTAAGAAACCGCTCACGGAGACCTCCCTGCTGCCTCTCGGACACCGCATCACTCCCTGCTCAGAGGAGAACTGGACAGAGATCCTGCGGGACCTGAAACGTGGTGACACAGAGACAGTGGCAGCAAAGGACACGTCCTAACGCCACCGTGCCTGTCGCAGGCTCTGCTGGGCACATGTCGCAGCTCACCGGGTCCCGGCTGGCTCGGGGCTTTTCCGGAGCTGTGCGGAGGGACCCGCCCGGGCGAACTCAGGTGGAACCTTTGGAGCCCTGAGCTCTAACCCGGGACAGCGCTGACTGCGACCAGGGCTGGGAGAAGGAGAAGGAGGAGACCTTTCCCCGTGAGGGTCCAGCCTGGGTTATTGCAGCTGAAGGGATCAGGAGCAGAAAGGTCCCGAGCAGAGCCGTGCAGGGGATTTTATACCAGGGATGGAAACAGCACAGGGACCAACGGGGGAATCACGGAGATGGGGTGAAGGGAGCACCAGCCAAAGGGAAAGGCAAACCAGAGTAGAGGAGGAGGAAAGAGGTCACTTGCCCCAATGGAGCATCCAGGTTAGGGTGACTCCCCAACACACCCGGGGGGTCTGAGGCTTCTAGGATGTGGTCAGGGAAGATTGACATGGAAGGTGCTGGAACAAAGAGGTGGGGTACTTGTAACAGACAGAGGGGGGACATGACAGACAGGGAAGGTGCTGGAATAAAGGGAGGGGAAAACCCAGCTAAAGGAGAATCGGGGGGTAGCAACTGGGGGATTGACAGAAAATGAACTTTATAACAGAGGTAATAATCAACTCAAGGATACACCAACTGAGGAAATGTGGGGGAAAACTAGGAACATACCAACCAAACATAAGAACAAAACCTTGATATAAAAGTGCATAAATGATCAACAAAAAACACACACCACAACAGGCACAGGGGGTGACAGCAGCTGGCACAGGCTCCTCTGAGCTGGGAGTGACCGGGAGCTCGAGGTCCAGCCTGGACTGTATCCCAAAATCCCAGAATCACCAGAATCACCAGGTCAGAAGAGACCAATTCAGCCCCAACCCCTCACCCAGACCCTGGCACCCAGTGCCACATCCAGGCTGTTTTTGAACACATCCAGGGAGGGGGACTGCACCACCTCTCCAGGCAGAACATTCCAGCGCTTTATTATTCTTCCCATAAAACACTCTTTCCTTCTATCCAGCCTGTGTTTCCCTTGAGGCTGTGCCCTCTGGTTCTGTCAGGGCTGGATGCAGAGCCCAGCCCTGAGCTCAGGCCCCTTCCAGGGGCTGCTCAGAGCGCTGGGCTCACCCCTGAGTCTCCTTTTCTCCAGCTGAGCACCCCCAGCTCCCTCAGTATCTCCCATCCCACAGCAGAAGGTGCATTTTGCACCTGGGGAAGGTGAAAATCTCCAGGTAAGAACCTCAGGGCTGACCTTGCAGGCCAGTGGAGCCATGGTGAGCTCCAGAGCAGGGGCTGAGCAGGGATGCTGGAGCAGGGGCAGGGGGGTCTCCCTGAGCTGCTCACACAGACCCTGCCCGGTGCTGGTCAGCTGGCCGTGCTCCTGCTGGCCCTGAGGGGCCCCAGGAGCTCTCCACAGCCCAGGGAAGAGCTGTGGTGCCAGGCTGCCGCTATAAAAAGCCCCGCAATTGCCTTCCAAGCTGGTGATTCAATAACAAAACGCAAAAGTAATATTGAAGCTGCCTGCTGTGCCAACTGCTGGCTGTCTGCAGCAATAAAAATGCCGTAAATCAGCCCCAATTAAAGAGTGCAGAGTGGAACAGGAGGCTCCAAGTGGAGCTGGGAAAAGCCCCAGCACGCTGGAAGTGCCTGGGCAAACCCTGCACGCCGTCACTGGCTGGGCACTGGGCTGGTCAGGGGAGCAGGGCTGGGCACCCTGAGCTGTGAGAGGGCTGTGCAGGGTATGGGCAGCTGTGCCCAGACACAGGGCAGCCCTTGGGAATGCCTCTCTGTGGTTTTTTGGGCTTACACAAGCTCTTGTGGTCGGGTCCCAAGGAGCTGAGGCTGCTGCTGGCCCTGGGCGCAGTGTCCGTGCCTCCTTCAGGTGGGCACTGAGGGGCTCACACCTCCTCACAAGGCAGGGAGACACCCCAAAATCATCATTTGTCTTTAAAAACGGGGCCCAGGCTCCCAAGGCACCCAGCAGCCACCAGATCTCTGCTCCTTCTGGAAGGTTCTCCTTTGCTGGACGCTGTCCTCACCCAGTTCTTGGGTGTTTGCTGCCCAAAGGGGGCCCTGAGGGATTTTTCTCCTTTTTGGCACAGGAAGAGCCCCTGGCAGCAGGTGGGAGATGGAGCTGGGGTGTGCAGGGAGAGGCTTGGCTGGCAGTGAGTTCCCCCCAAGGGCTGGGGGACACCTTGGCCCGAGTGTCCCCTCACTGTCCAGCCTGGCACACAACAGAACACTCCTGCCCTCCCTATCCTCAGGGCTTCCACCATGGGAGCTGAGGGGAACTTTTCCACGCTGCTTCTTCTCTATTGATCCCTTAACTGGGTAAAAAATGGGTGAAGTCTTCTCCACAAAGGAGGGATTGGCTCAAAGGAGGTTCTGGCTCATGGGGCCACTGCAGGGTGTGAGAAGCCCTGGGCCATGGCCACACTTCTGTGNGCAGAACACTCCTGCCCTCCCTATCCTCAGGGCTTCCACCATGGGAGCTGAGGGGAACTTTTCCACGCTGCTTCTTCTCTATTGATCCCTTAACTGGGTAAAAAATGGGTGAAGTCTTCTCCACAAAGGAGTGATTGGCCTCAAAGGGAGGTTCTGGCTCATGGTGCCACTGCAGGGTGGTGAGAAGCCCTGGGCCATGGCCACACTTCTGTGTTTTGATGTAACAAATGTCAGATAATCCTGCTGGGATTGCCCAGGCACAAATGGGGCATTCATTTCCCCATTTCATGGGACATTCATTTCCCCATTTCATGGGGCACTTGGCTCCCCAGCAGTGTGGGCAGAGGGATGGCATCAATGGGGTTCCAGCCAGGGTGGAGGGTGCTGGGCCAGGACTGAGCCCTGTCTGTGGGAAATGAAGATGGGGCACCAAAAAACCAGGGTACAGCCCAACCCCACAGCCAAAATGTGAGGAGGGGAATGTTTCCCAGTGGGAGAGCTCTGCACAGCAGGCTCATGCTGCTGGCATCCACACACCTAATCCTGCAGCTGTGCTGAGTAAAGGCCAGTGCTGGGCAGGGCAGAGATCCCTGGGGAAACGTGCCCTTTGCAAGTGGATCCACAGGAAACTTCCACCATTCTCTTTATTTAAGCCTGCAAAATCCTAGCTAGGTTGAACCAGGTGATCTTGTGATGCTCACTGCAACTGGATTGACCCTCTAAGGTACCAAATAAAACTTCCTTCTGGCCTTTCTGCTATGTAATAAGTAAATAATTTCCCTCAAAAACAATACTGCAAGCGATGAAAATATTGCCAAGTGGTGTGATGGGAATGGGATGGGAATGGAAAGGTCTCAGGCAGACACCAGGACCAGGGCAGCTCCTGCTGCCAAACCTGCCACACGTGGTTTTCCTGGGACATTTCAATCCCAGGGTGTGGTGAAGCAGGGCAGGGAAATTCCTGCTTTGAGGGGAGAAGGGAGGTTCAGGTCTCTGGATGGGTTTAAGCTGAGATCTCCTTTTCCTTGAGGGAAGGGCTCAATGGTGAGCTGAGGGTGGGAGGCTCGGCTGTGAAAATCCTGCTGTGCCTTCCCAGCTCCCAGTCCTTCCCAGGGTGCTGGGTGGAGAGGAGGGAGGCAGAGACCCAGGAGCAGCTGGGACAGGTCCCCTGCACACCCAGCAGGGATGTGTGCTCTGCCCCAGCCCTTGCTGCTCCAGGAGGCTCGGGATGCTCCGGGGAATGCCTTGGCCTGTGAGGGAGGCTCTGCAGGGCTGGGCAGGTGTGCAGGGAATGCAAACCCTCCCTAAGCAGCTCAGGCCAAGCCCCACGCCCTGCAGAGGTGGCTATTTGTGCCGCTGTGACATCAGGGCCACTGCAGCCCGGCCAGCCCTTGTGCAATCCCCTCTGCAGAGGAAGGAGCAGACTTTCCATTCCTGATTTAGAGAACTTCTAAAACTCTCCAGGATTGAAATATATGCTGGGTGAGACAATGGAGCTGGTGTTTGGTGCTGATCCCTCCTGTTTGGGAACGTTTCCTATTGACACACGAGATGAAATGACCTGGAGGACAGTCTGCTGCAAGAAATAAATGTAACCTCATCTCACTGCCATTTAGTGCAGCTCAGAAAGCTTTGAAACCCAAGCATCAAGCACGAGGCTTGAATTTCCCATTCCTTTCAAGCTTCTCACACAGAAATGTTTATTATAAAGTAATTTTCTCGCGGAATAATTTATCTTTTATCCCTACACCTCTCTTTTTGATCCCACACAACAAAGCAGAGTTTGTACACGAGCAATTCTGCTTTTTCCTCCACCTTCCTTCGAAGGAGTCGCAGCACCTTGTGCCCCAAACGTGACCTCACCTGTGGCGTGGCAAATGGGCACAGTGACATCTCCGCTCTGTGGCCACCCAAAGTCAGGATTGGAGCTGGGAAACGAGTTCACATGGATTTTATTGAGGTGTCCCCTTGTCAGCACTAAGCACAAGCCTTGTTCTGAGCACGTGTGACTCCTGCATTTAAATATTGAATCGAAATCCTCAAAATTGTTCAGGATTTGAAGTTATGGGGGACTAATCTGACCCAGAAGGAGGCCAAGATGTTCTGCTCTGTGGGGGCTCCGGGGGCTCTAATTCTTGGAGATGCATCCAAAATCTCCACAGACACAAAGGGAGGACACCAACCTCTGCAGGAAGTAAAGGTGCCCAATAATCAAGGAATGAGGGGTTTTTGGCTCCCTTGTGGATGCTGCAAGGACATGGGACAGAAGCAGCAGCTGTGGGGTGCCAGGGGTGTGTCCCCCTTGCAGAAGTTTGTCCTGCCTGGTGCTGTCCCTGGGCAGGGAGGGGAACATCACCCAGTGTGGAGAGGAGCTCCACAGGGCACGCCACCAGGAGCAAAACCTCTAAACTGGAAACAAATGGGGCTTTTTTTGCTTAAATTCTCTGTGTTGTGTTAAACATCTCAAGTGCTGCTTCAGGCTTAAGGAGTTCTTATTTACCTGCCTGGTCCCAGCTCTGGAAACACCCACAGGACAGGCTTTGCCTTAAGCATGCCCTGGCAGCCACGGTGTCAAGAGACTTCTGTGTAAAGGTACAGGGACAATTTTAGGATTAGTGACCAGCTGAGTTTCTAGTTAAATAAAAATCTGACGTGCAAGATGTTTCTCTCTGCTCTCTCCAGCCTCTGCTCTTTCCAGTCTCCTGGGTTAGACAGGAATAATATCTTTCCCTCCATGGGTTAAAGACATTGAGTGGATTTGGAGAATTCCTTCCTAACAGGAGCTTGGATAAAAATAATTGTGTGATAAAAATAATAACCCAATGCTATACCCTGTCATGTTCCACATGGCACCTACAGAATCCTCAAAGATTTTCCATTAAAATAATTTCCTAGAAGAAACTAAACTCCTCAAACAGCTTGTGCCTAGATTAATATTTTCTGGGTGGTGTTTCTATTTCTCTTTTAAACGATGCTGATGTCTAAAAATGGAAGTTTTCTGGGTGTCGAGCTTTGGCTGCTACACCATCCCCAGGCCTTGAGGGGTGCCCACAGCTGGTGATGCTGCTGCTCCTGGTGCTGCCCGTCATTCTTCCAAAGGGAGCAAAATACTCATCAGTATTTTGGAAAGCTGGAAAGTTGGGAAGTTGTGGTGCTGCCGGGGAGCTGGTATTGCTCTGTGAACACTGGCCAAGCTTCTCTCTCCTGGAGACCTGACGGCTGAGCAAGGAAAAAGCGTAAATCTGGGGCCGTGCCCGTATTTAGGCAACCCCAAACCCACGCGGGGTTGCCTCACTCAGCTGCCTCGGGCTGCTCGGGGCAGTGGCCACCGAGCTGGGCTGCCCGGGAGTGGCACAGCCCTTGCCCAGCCAAACGCAGGGGAGGAACCAGTCGAGCCTTTCGGCTTTCATCTACCTGCGAGTCAACACCCTGATTTTTCGGAGAAACAGGACGTGCAAGACCTCCCACTGCCGGGGTAATTACGAGGGAGACTTGGAGAGGAGGGCGGGCGCCAGGAGCTGATCTGTGCGCAGCCAAGGGCTGGGGTGACCCTGCCACTCCCAGCTCCGTGCCAGGAGCCTGGCACCCCACGGTTTGTCCCACTGGACAAACTGAACCCCGGATTGGAATGGCAGGCGTGATTGGAAACGCTTCCGTTCGAGACCAGAGAAAACCCTGTTTCCTGAGCACAGGGAAAACGGGAGACATCCCTGCTGCTGTCCCCAGCCCTGCCAGGATCCCCGGAGTCCATCTCCATCCCTGGACAGCTCTGATGCTCCTTCCTGCCACTTCTCCCCGCTCCCCACCCCGCCGGC
>VZTB01014993.1:0-28995 GCA_013397245.1 Thryothorus ludovicianus | reverse complement strand
GTTCCCGTGCCATTCTGGGTTTGGTCGCTGTGTCTGGGTTTGGTTCCCGTGCCGTTCTGGGTTTGTTCCCGTGCCATTCTGGGTTTGTTCCCGTGCCATTCTGGGTTTGTTCCTGTGCCATTCTGGGTGTGTAACTGCTCCTGCTTTCCCCTCTCTGTGCCAGGGTGACTGGGAGTGCGCGGCTGCTCTCGCCGGGATGGCGCAGAGGTCGGGGCAGGAGGATCCGGAGCGCTACCTCTTCGTGGACAGGGCTGTCATCTACAACCCTGCCACCCAGGCCGACTGGACTGCCAAAAAGCTGGTGTGGATCCCCTCGGAGCGCCACGGCTTCGAGGCTGCCAGCATCAAGGAGGAGAAGGGGGACGAGGTGTTGGTTGAACTGGCGGAGAACGGCAAGAAAGCGCTCGTCAATAAAGATGATGTTCAGAAGATGAATCCTCCCAAGTTCTCTAAAGTGGAAGACATGGCAGAATTAACCTGTTTAAATGAAGCCTCTGTGTTGCATAATTTAAAGGATCGCTATTACTCTGGGCTCATCTATGTAAGTACTAATTATGGGACCCGTTCTGGGTGCTAATTGGGCTGACCTTACCTCGTTCCCATCCCTGCTCGTAGAGTAGGTCGTGCCTCTGACTTTGGCAGCCTCAGTGCTTTGTATCCTCAGCATTTACATTACTCCAAAGTCTTTTCCCATGCTGTGTGCAGGCCAAGGGCTCTGTCATAAAACAAATAATACAATTCTGTGAGCATCTTTCAGCCACAGAATGTGAAATGGCAGCTTGGGGGGCTCTGCTGGTGCTGCTCCTTGGAGCACTTGCCTCCTGCTGAACTGATCCAGTGAGTGGCAAGAGGCTGCCTTGAGCTGAGGGAGGTGAGAAACCCTCACTCTGCTGGATTGCTGTGTTTAACTGCTCATGAGAATGAGCACATCTCTTGTTTTAACTTGCTGCATGCTAAAAATGGCAGTAAGAGGCTCTGCTGGTATTTAAAAGATGAAGTTTGGGAGTACTGGGAGTGCAAAATGCCTTTTTGGAGCTGAATATCAGCCTAGTGGCCAGGAAGGGATGTGTTCAAGTGCTTAAACCTATAAGATAAAGCTTTTTTCTTCCCACTGGTTTTGAAGCACTAATGGAACATCTGGCTTATCACCATGTTGCTCTGGAGTGGGAATCTCAGCACCCTTGGTGCTGTGTCTGACCCTGCTCCTCCCCTGGGCCCTGCCCCACGTCTGTGCCTGCAGCTGGGAGCAGCTCCTGCTCTCTTGGCAGCCTGATTGCACAGTGACTTGTTGGGTCAGGGAGGCAGGAACAGCTACAAGGAGACTTTCTGTCTCAAAAGGCACTGGAACATCTGCTGAAATGCTTGGTTCACTTTATAAACACTTAAAGCTTAAATCCATTTTATTTAGTCCGGATAGTTGGCTCATTTTCCCCTCCATCTGGGGATTAGGGGCTACATTTTTAGCTTGACCCTTGATAATATTTGGACTTATTAAAAACTATATACAACTACAAAGAGGTTTTTTTTGTATTTGTGTGTCCTTGTCAGCTTTCTCTTACACCAAGGTACTCACAGCAAAGCTGGGTGAAAAATACTTCTGGAATGATTCCTGCATAAAGAAACTAATTGGTTAATTAATGGGGACTGGATTGAAAACTAAAAGTAAACAGGTTGATAGGTCAAAAGTTTTTAGTCTGTGTATCAATCCTAATTATGGCTGTTAGGAAATTCATTACAATTATTGCAGCTCTATTTCGTGATGAAGGTTAAAGACCTGCAGGCCTGAAATGCCACAGCAAGCTGTGGTGCAGGGAGCACAGGCAGGGGTGCTCTGGGGGTGTCAGAACCTGTCTGTGTGCACAGAGGGTACAGGGCTGTCACTGGGGCACTGACAAACCTCATGGCTCTGCAGTCTGTGACATCCTCCAGCTGGCTGGCCTCTGTTCTCTTCCCAAGAGGATTCGTTCCCTCTCTGCTGGGGCAGACTGGAGCAGGTTCCTTGTGCTGCTGCTGCCAGCCAGGGGGTCAGTGCAGGTGGGTTTTGTGACTGACCTCCCTGTCCCCAGCTGGCACAACCTGGGGTTAGGGAGCTCCAGTTTCACTGGAGGCCTGAGGTACAGGGGATTGCTGAGGGGGCTGCTCCTCCCAGGAGCTGTGGCTCCGTGTAAGAACTGGCTCCAGGGCTGAAATGAAACCTGGCTTGCTGGGGAAGGTGTGGAGGAGAGCAGAGCAGTGCTGAGCTGTGTGGAGGCCTGGATGGTGCAAAGATTCAGGGGGACCCTGCAGGAGCTCGGGCTGGTGGGGTTTTGGTGTCGGGGTCCCTTGGGCATCCGTGAACCTCATGAATGTGGAATGAATGAACTTCAGTTCCTGTTTGCCTGCTGTAAGGGAAAGGGCCAGAGAGAGCTGAGCTGAGAGTCCTGGTGCTGACAGGAGCTGGGTGAAGGCCTGTTTTGGTTTCCAAATAGCACTCTCATAATAACCAAATGGAAATTGTACATTTTGGTGCTGGTCTCAAGCAGTTGAGGTACAGGGGATGAACCTGATGAGGTGTCCTGGAATTTCCCAGCAGGCAGCAGGGAGTGTTGCCTTTCTAGGAAGATGCAAGAATGTCAACTGAAGTTGACACATGTTTCCTTTCAATCCCTAGAAAGGAAATAAAAGAGTTGAGGGATGTGGCCCGTGGGTGCAGTCATCTGTGCTCTCGGTGTCCAGATGACGCTGCTGCAGGAACAGGGAGCTGACTAAAGCCCAGAGTGACCTGGGCAGTGATGCTCCCTTCCAAGAGTTTCATGTAACATCCAAGTAGGGCTGGCCAGCAGTTTCTGGAACTTGCAGCATCTGCAGTGCCTGCCAAGTGCCATGATGTCAGCTCTGAGCACCACTGCTGAGCTGTGGGAGGTGAGCACGGGTGGAGGATGGGGAAGATCAGGGGTTTGTTAAACCCCTCACACAATGCCAGGCCTTGGTCCTGTCTGGGGTCTGCTCAAGGAGCAGGACTTGTACAAGAACTGCTGGCAAGGGTGGTTGGAGTGTAGATTGTGGTAATCCCAGTTCTGCTTGGGAAATGAAATAACTTTAATTTCTTGCTCCACTTCTGACATCGTTGGTTGCCACAAGGTTTATTTGGAGTGAAGTGCTGGTTCTGTGAAGGTGCAGCCCCTACAGCAGGCAGCTCAGTTGTTTTTCCATTGCTTCTGCCTTTGCTTGGAATTCTCACTCTCCCTTGTGTTTCATAGCTGAGCTTCCCCCAATCCTGTGCTTTTCTAGGGATATCAGTGTTTCTTACATACAATCTGAGTCACCGATGCTCTAAACTGATCCTTCATATGCTGCTGGAGTGGGTTTTGGTTCCTGTAAATGCTTGTGAACGTTGATTCTGCAGCTCCAGAGCTCTGGGGTGGGCAGCTTTAATCCTGGCCTCAGGCTGCACTGGTGCCCAGGAGCTGCAGGGGTTCATTGCCAGGGCACCCTGGAGGAATCCCCACAGGCTCAGGGGCTCCTTTGAAGATTGGGAATAAACATGATTTTGCTCAGACTGGTTTTATGGTGCTTCTTGAATACCCTTATCCCCTGAACTGAGTTCCAGGTGACTTTCTGGGGGTGTTGGTTTAAGAAAGGAGGGGTTCTAGTCAGAGCTTTTTGGGTCACTGGGGGCAGAAACATCTTTATTCTTACAAGAGCTGCATGTAAAATGTCACTGTGGAGGCGTCTAGATACCAGCCCTAGAGTTTGGTTTGTGCTCAAGGTGTGTCTGAAAAATAGGATTTCATGGGAGGAAGGAGTCTTTGAGACAATGAGATGGAGAAATGAAATCCTCTGGGAAGAGTGGCTGGTGGGGTCCCTCAGCCCTGCATGCTGCTTATTCACACTTAAATCTTTGTCACAAGCTGTGATAGACAGGATTACTGCTCCAGTAATTTTCCCTTCGTGGGGTTTGGGGTTTTTCATGAACCCCTTTCCAAATTTGTCATGTTAGTCCTTTTTGTCACTTTAAGAGCAGGTGACTTTTTGAACTCAACACAAATTTTAACACCAACTGTGCCACTTCTAGAGCTGTAAAAAGCAAAGTGCTTCCTAATAACTTTAAAGGATGCTTCAATGCTTAAGCAGCATTCTGGTTTTAAGCTTTGTAGTATTTTGAATTTTGAAGTCAAAACACGAGAGTGGATTGGATTGGAAGGGATCTTAAAGCTCATCTCGCTCCAGCCCCTGCCGTGGAAGGGACACTTCCACCAGACAGGGGCCTCACCCAGCCAGGCTGTTAAAAGCATGAAAAGCACTTCTGTTGATGAAGATGCAGGTAATTGCATGGATCAGGAGTGCAAATACCTCATTCCTACCTCCATGGAAAGCAGCTTGTTCTTGATATTGCAAACCTGGCTGGAATTGGAATGAATGAACTGTGAGCTGTTAATGCTTCTTGTCAGGGCTGGGTGACACTTTACCCAGCAATTTAAAGCTCTTTGGTGGCAAGATAGACTCTTCAATCCCACTTTTAAGATGTGTTTTAAATTTAAGAACATCACCTTATGGGCCTCTGTGGGCAGGAGTGTTCTGTCAGAGCCCCTGGGTCGCTCATGGCTGTGCAGGTTTGCCACGAGGTTCTGGTTTTCCAGGAAATCCAGCCCCTGAGCTGCAGGGCTGTGTTCCCAGGCTCTGGCTGGGGAGGGCAGGTGAATATCTGCACAATTCCGGGATCAGTGGCATGTTTGCCACTCAGTGGGTCTGGAAACTTCCGAGTCTGAGTGCCCTTCCCAGAGTGTGTTGTGCAGTCAGGAGCTCCCACTGCAGTGGGGTGGGATGAAGGAATTGCTCACTCACACACAGGCTGTAATTGGGCTGCAGTGAAACCCAAGCTATTCCAAATTCAGTGGGCTTTGCAGTCATTTGTTTTATAAACCCTGCAGTTGGCACATGTGTTGTAGGCCCAGCTCTCCTGGAGGAAGGCCCTTGCCCACAGGGGGCTGTGGGGCTTTCTGGTGCCCCATCAATCCCTGCAGCTCCTCCTCAGGCAGGATTGAAAGGGACAGAATGTACAGACCAGTGTCCAGATGGGCTCCTGTGGCTGCTGGGGGATGCTGGGGAGCCCCTGGGCTGTGTTTGGGGCTCAGGTGGGGACAGGTACCCACAGTGTGTGCTGGGGAAAGTCACCTTAGAGCTGATTGCTTTTGCTGCTCCTTGAGGAAGGACAACAAGCTGGGGAAGCTCCAGGAAAGGTTTAGATTGAGCTTCAGAGTCCCCCAAACTCCAGTGAACTGTGCATTATCTTCCCTGCCCACTCCCCCGTGTTTTTTTAAGCCAAGACTTTTGAGAAAGCATTGGAAGCTGTTTATGTGAGGCTTTAGAGTTGCTGGAAGCCTCCTGCTGGTTCTGCTCTCCTGGCACAGGCTGCTGGCCTTTCTTTCCTCCAGTCAAGTAGAAAACGTGCTCACTACTGTGCAAATAAAATACTGCAGCAGGTATTTGTTGGTAATTGCAAGTGTTACCTCTGTAATGGGTCTGTTATTTGAGTTTTGAATGTGCTTTCCATTTTATTGGAACAGAAGAGGGGAGGAATGGGAGCTGTGGCACAGTCCCCAGTTCCAGAGCCTGCTGTGGGTGGCAGCTCTCAGAGCCTGCTCTGGAGGAGCTGTCTTTAAGCTGTTCCTTCTGTTAAGCTGCTGCCTCCTGTGAGGCCTGAGTGTAACCTAGAACAAGCTGGGGTATTATATAAGCATCTGTGTTCTAATTGCTTTAATTTTCCTGCTGGTCCAGTTGGGAATGTTTCACGTTCTGAGTGTCAAAGATTGGTATTAAAAGAAACCTGCAAGAAGTGGAGTTTGTTACTCAGTTCTTTCTTTATCCTACCACAAACCAGTCACTGGATCTAATCCCCAGCATGTGGCAGAAGAAATGCTGGGGTTCACATTGGTGGAACTGCTTTGACACAAGAGCTTTTTTAATGTTGCCTCTGATTTTTGGGAGACTCATAAAAGTGACCAGGTTGAGGGAACTCTGCAGGGTTAGAAGTGTCTGAGGGACTTCAAGGATGTGAATCAGGTAAGCAGAGGTATGAAAAAGTGCTTGTTCTTGTCCAACTCTGTTTCTTGCAAAAAGGGTGGGTTTAGAGTGTGAGGAGCAGCAGGTTGCATTGTTCCTGCTGTCCCTGTGCTCAGGTGCAAAGTTTGGAGTGTGAGCTGCAGGTTGCATTGTCCCTTCTGTCCCTGTGCTCAGGTGGGTGCAGAGTTTGGAGTGTGAGGAGCAGCAGGTTGCATTGTCCCTGCTGTCCCTGTGCTCAGGTGCAGAGTTTGCAGTGTGAGCAGCAGGTTGCATTGTCCCTGCTGTCCCCGTGCTCAGGTGGGTGCAGTGCTGCAGCACAGCCCTGCAGCCCCGTGCCTGTGGCAGAGCTGCTCCCAGGCTGGCTGGGGAGCAGGCAGGCTCTGACCTGCAGCTCTGCAGGAGCCTTGTGAAGGACATGAGCCCTGCTGCAAGCTCAGCTCTTGCTTTAGCTCTGGGCAGTCCTGAGCCCAGGCTGTGACCCTGAGTGTGTCTGGCTGAGAGGAGGGGCTGGCAGGGCAGGGCACGGCCTGGCTGCTGGGCTAGGGGGGTTCTCTGAGCACCTGAGGGCTGTGACTGGGAACTCAGCACTGCTGAGCCTCTGCTCAGCTCCATTCACACACAGATCATCTCTGCTGTGGGCTCAGCTTCTCCATTCCTGCACCACAGCTGGGGTGTGTGTTGTGCTGCTTCCCTTTCTCACTCTCCTGAGCTGCCCTGAGTAAATCTGTGCCTGTTTATCCCCCAGCCTCTCTGGCCTGAGCTTCCCAGGCTCTTCCTTGCCCCTGTTGAGCACCTTTGACTCCAGGATTTCCCCACTCCAGGGCACAGCTTCATCTCCATCCCCTCTGAGGCTGAAGAGCTGCCTGCCCTTCCTTAAGGCTTGAAGTGGATAGTTTCAGGCAGAAGAGGTGCTCTGTGAGCAAAGCCTGTCTAGCTCAGGGATATCTGGGGTGGAAGGTGAGTCTGTAGCCTCAGGAAGTGAAAGCAGGCAAGGACAATTGCTGAGGCAATTTATCAACTGGAGAGTGTGCTCCTCTCCATCAGTGATGGGATACTGCCTGAAACATGCCGTGCTTGCTGGGCTGGCACTGGCACTGGCTGCTTCCTGTTTCAGGTAATAATGAGAGCTGTCTAGATGGTTACTTCAGCTTAATTATTGATGCAGAAACCAAGTGAATCTGTCACATTTTATATTTGAAGGATTGGAGATAAACGTTGAGCCAGTGTTCTGGGGTGATGCAGATGTTGGAAATGCCCAGACTGTCCCTGCACCTTGCTGGTGTGCTCTGCTGTGGTGCTTTAAGGACACCTTGCCATGGCATGGCAGAGGAGCCCGTCCCAGCTCGTTCCTGGGGATGGCAGCAGGCTTTTCACCCTGAGCACAGGGAGGGGGATGTGGTTCTGAGGGAGCACAGGCCATGAAAGCCACGCTCCAGATGGAGCCTGGGCTGCCAAGTGCTTTCCCCTGGGAATAACCCCCCTGCTTGCCCGTGGTTCACTCACACCCAGGATGGAGGGGTGGGATGGGGATTGGAACAGGCCCTGAGCTCTGCAGGTTGGGACAGCTTACCAGAACCCAGATTGCTGCATGATCAACTACTGGATGCAGGCTGGAGGCATCTGGAGCCCTTCAAGCTGCACATTTAGTGTCCTGAAGGGGAGCTTGTGTAACCAGGGAGAGTCAGAGCTCCCCTTTGCTGTCTGTGCCTGGAGCCCTGCCTGCAGAGTGCATCCCAGGCTGTCCTGTGCCTGGGGGCTGCTCCTGGCTAAAGCAGCAGTGAGTTCAAGCAGCTGATCCCCCAGCTCCAGGTGAATCAGCATCTCTGCTGCCTTTCCATTCTCCTCGTGCCCCTCTGCCAGCTGAGGAGCCAGTGGAGCTCACACTGGGCTCTTACTGGAGCTCCCCAGTGCTGATCCCAGCTCTCTCTCAGTCTGACAGCTCCATCTGAGTCCATCACTGTGGGACAGAGTTCTTTAAATGGGGTGTCCATTTGTTGAGCAGATAATTCCTCACCAAGGAGCTTTTTGGAGGGGTTTTAAGCCATCTCTACTCTCCTGTGTTTGGTTTCCATGCACAAAGCCCTTCCCTGCTTTTTTAGGCACAGTGATGCACTGTGAGACTTGCAGTTATAAAACAGCTGTGAAAGATTTTGGTACCATTTGCCTCCCTCCCAATTAAATTTGGCTCATTAAAAGCATCCTTTCTGTGTTTCTCTGCCTGCCAAGCCATGAAGACAGCCCACCAATATGTTCATACATTGCTTTCTGCAAGAGATGCCAGTCAGGAAATTGGGAAAATTGGGTTCCATCTTCCTGTGAATAAATTAAGGCTGTGCAGGGTGGTGCTGGTTTGCAGAAGGTCTCATTTTGGAATTCTGCAGGGAGTGAGCTGGGTTAGATATTCGGGCAATCAAGGTGTTGGAGTTGAAGGTGCTGCATGCAAAGAGCTGTCATGGCACTGAGGGAGCGGCCTGGGATCAAAATCCTTTAGATTTACTTTCAAATAAATGAACCCCAGCACTGGCTAAATGTAAAATTTTGTGCTTCATAACTTCTAATTTGGCCCTGTTCAAAGTAGAGCATCTTCAATTAACTCTTTGCAGTGGCCCAGGATATTTGTTGGCCTCTGGATTGGTTGTGTTGGGCTTTGCATATTCTGGTCCTTGCAGGTTCCCAGGTTCATCCAGAAGCTCTCCAGAGATAGCCTGGAAAGGCTTCCAGGTATTATCAATAGAGGATTGTTAAGCTTGTTTTTCTAAGTTATTAATTCTTTATGTAGCTAAAATAGTAACATTTACTTCGTGTCTGTGGTGGGGAAATAAACTAAAAGATGCCAAAGCAGCTGGGGGGAGGAGGGAAGAATAATCTTCAAAGAACTCTTTTATCCCAGCACTTAAGATTTTTATTTTTATTTTTTTTAATTATTTACCAGATCAATTTATTTCTGTCTGGGGAAGGGCAGTGATTCTGGGGAAAAAACAACAGCTTTCCTTTGGGCACATAAAATTCCAAAGCCAAGTGAAAGTCCTGGATGAAGTTGCAGAGAAATGGAGGTGCTGCTGTTGGAAGAGGGTGGCCAGTGTGGGTGGGTTTTGCAGGAATTCCCTTCCAGCTTAACCAGCCTCTGCTTTGGGGACTGTGTCCTTGCCCAGGTGAGGGGCAGCACCCGGGCAGGGGAGTTGAGAATCCTTGGAGCTGAGTGGGTGAAGAGCAGAGCAGGGCTCAGAGTGTCCCCAGGGCAGAGCCCTGCTGGCCTCAGTGGTGCCCTGGCACTGGGCAGAGCTGTGCTGGGCTAGGCAGAGCTGTGCTGGGCAGAGCTGTGCTGGGCAGAGCTGTGCTGGGCTGGGCAGAGCTGTGCTGGGCAGAGCTGTGCTGGGCAGCTGCTCTGGCACTGGGCAGAGCTGTGCTGGGCAGAGCTGTGCTGGGCAGGGCTGTGCTGGGCAGCTCCTCTGGCTCGAAGCTGCTCTCACAGCTCAGGGGAGGGAGGTGCTGCTCTGGGATTCTCTGCTGGCCTTGGCAAGCATGCTCTCTCCTCTGGCTGCCCTCATTTGAAGCCTCACCTGGAGGCAGGCTGGTGGCAGTCCCCAGAGCCTGCTGTCCCCGGGGGTGGTGGCAGAGGGTGTGTGACCCAGCTGGGCACAGGGAGGTGGCTGTTCCTCAGTTATTGGCTCTGTGGATGGCTGCACCAAGCTGGCAGAACTGCCCTGCCTTCCCTCCCTTCCAGTCTCACCAGTGCCCACAGATGAGTTTGGGCAGGGAGCTGCTCCTGTTTGCAGCCAGTTCTGCTGCCATTTCTGCAGCACTGTGCAGGTCAGTCAGGCTGGCCAGGAGCACTGATGCTGGCAAGAGGGCCAGAGGTAGGAAAGGAGGCTGGGGAGGAGCTGCCCACTTGCCAACAGCCCCATGTTCTGCTGAGTTAATGACTGATAAGTTGTTCTTTATGCTTGGGTCAGTTGCCCTGATAAGATCTGTTTCCTTTCTCTTGAGAAATAAATACCTTGTTTAGGTGGTAAGGCCCTGCAGTTATCATCCAGCAGATCTGACCAAAGCAGAGGCAGCATTTTCCTGCAAGGACATAAGATGTCCCTATGTCAGGATACCTGGCTTCAAACCAAGTTCTTTTTCTTTGCTGATGGTGCTCCTGGACTCAGTTCAGAGAACACCTTCTGCCTGTCTTTCCAGAAGCTGGTGGAGGTGTAAAAAGGACAGGAGGGCACCTTTTCCTCCAAATAAAATCTTTCACACTTAAAAGTGAAAATAAAGGCAGATTGGGAGTGTCAGCTACTGTGTTCATACCAACGTAGCAGAAATGCTTTTTAAAATGTTATATCCTGAGTGACCTGCTCAGCACTCTGGGCTCTCAGCAGCTGTTAATGCTTTCTGCTTATTCTCCCCATTCCTTTTCTCCTCTCCACCTGCAAAGGTAAGAAACGTGGCTTTCCTGACATGCAGAAAGAGACTTCCTATTTCTGCCAAACCTGGGCTGTCTTGCTCACTTCCTGAGCTGGTCAGGATGGGAATTTCAGTAGTGAGCAGAAGGAACACGCTGTCCAAGCACGTGAGGAGATAAGAGTGAGTGGAGAGATTCTTTCTTGTGAGCAGGCAGTGGTGGTTGCTGCTGAAAGGGCTGGAGGCAGATCCCTTGGGTAGGGAGCACCCTGGAGAGCTGGGGAGTGTGCAGGGAGCAGTGTCTGTGTGAGCTCAGCCTCTGAGCCCCAGCCAGGCCAGCCTCAGCTGAGAGTCCGTGGCTGCCTGTGCTCCAGGGGTGTTCCTTCACAGCAGGAATCATTATCATTGTTATCCCTTCCTGCAGGAGCCTGTGGTGCCTGGCTCACAGGGAAATGCAGCCCCGTGGGCTTTGCTCCAGTGTGGGCTCAGTCCTGTGGCACTTGAGGCATTTTGGCTAAACAGAAAGGGCTCAGTGAAACCAGCAGTGTGCAACTGGTTCCTTCAAACTGTGCTAAACTGTGCAGTGTGAGCTCTGAGAGTGTGGAACACCTGCAGGGCTGGGTGCCAGGCTGTCCCTCAGCTGGGCTGGGACAGGGGTGACCCCTCTGTGGGTTGGGAAGGGCTGATGAGCAGGGAAAAGGGACAATAACAGGAGAGCAGAAATTGTGGTGGTTTGAAATAGGCTCTTCCCTCATCTAGATTATTTACCAGAGCAGTGGATACTATCAGTTCCTTCAAAATGAAAATAACTTGGAATGCACCTTTTGCTGAAGGAGCTGAACTTCAAAAGGTGTCCATAAAGCTGGAACTTGGCAAACGGAAGAGAGATTTAAATGTCTGTGGGAAAGAGATCAGATACTCCTCTTCAAATTTACCTACGCTTATTATCTTTAAATTACTTTTTATGCAGGTAATTAAAGAGCCTTTTAAGAGAACTAGAAACCAATAATTTGAATATAGCATGTACTTTGAGTTGCTCCACAAAAAGCACCTCAATTTTGTTTTAAGATAAATACTACAGAACCTGCGAAAAGCCTTTCTGTTCTTTACGACTTTATTTCAATACTGTTTACTAACAGAAATGTTTGTTATTTTTTTCTTTTTGCAGACCTATTCAGGGCTGTTCTGTGTAGTCATAAATCCTTACAAGAACCTCCCGATTTATTCAGAGAACATTATTGAGATGTACAGAGGGAAGAAGCGCCACGAGATGCCGCCGCACATTTACGCGATATCCGAGTCTGCCTACAGGTGCATGCTGCAAGGTAAGGAGCAGTCCCTGGCCTTTAGCAGCTCCCTGGAAACTCCTCCACGTGCCTGCAGCCTGGCCTCTCCTTATCCAGCTGTGTGGAATCAGAATTTTGAAGCTGGGGGAGAGAGCAGAGCAAAGTGACACCGGCACAGCTGTGCTGGGCCATCGGTGCTCCAGGAGTTGTGTCAGAAATTCTTTATTCCTAAAAACAGAAGAGCTGAGTTGCATGGCAGAAGATGCTGTGCACTGGCTCTGGATGGGAGAAGAGTAAAAGAGTAAGATTGAAAAGGCAAGGCTATAAAAATGTTGGTGTTTTGGCAGCTGACAAATAATCCGAGGTGACAATGGAACAGTGGCGTGTTGGAGTTCAGAAAGAGGTCAGGGAAATGCTTAACCTGGAGGAATTTCTGCTTTTTTCTCTTAACTGGTGTATGTCTGTAGTAGAATAGAGTGAGTTTGTGGAGGGCTCATGGTTTGAATTTTGGCTTTGAGGCTGTGCTGGGCAAACATGAAAACTGAACGTGCTGTGATACAGAGCACGTGCTGCTGAACTTGCACAGTTGCATTTCTGACACAGAGTTTTGGAGGCACAGCTCATTCTGTCCAGAACTGATTCATATTTCGGGGGCTGCTAAAGCTGTGGGGACAGCAGCATGTTGTGTCCAGACAGGTAACCAAGAGCCAGGTGTGCACACCTTGCTGTGGGCTGTGCTGTGCTGGGCTGGATGGAGGGGAAAAGCTGTTTGACCTACTTCACACAAACTGAGGGAAAGCTGTTCCTGCTGCCAGGTTAACCAGCCATTTAAATGTTAACTAATTTATTTTAGACATTTGGTATCTTTAGATACATCACCCAAGTCTTTGTTTCTTGAATTGTGACTTTGTTTTTGGGGCTGCTTAATAATCAACTACAGGTTGCTGAGTGTCCTTTCACCTCAGGAGAACTGTGCCAGCAGAGTGGGGTGAGGCAGGGACAGCAGCAAACTGAGGCCACCAAACGACTTGTTCTGCTTCCCAGTGGGTATCTGGGGCTCTGCTTTCACTTGTTTTTGTGAATAAAACCTGACTTTTTGACCAGAACAACATCCTCTAACAGCTCAGATCAGAGGGCTCCTAATAAGAGGAATAACAGCAGAGCAAACCTTAAGATTTATTTTAAGGAGTTTATTGTAGCAGTCTCAAGTGGATTGTGATTAAGTGCTTCCCAATCTGAAAGCACCTCTTGAAATGGTCTCAAGAATACCCTGAAATGTTCTTGAGACAAATGTCCTCTAATAAAGTAAGTCAATGTCAGCACTCACCACACTCGGGGTGCTCCATATATTTGCTCACAAACCCTGCTGGTACTGATTTGGATCTCTGGAGATCTTGCTGCGTGGACAAATGTTACTATTTTTGAAAGATGGAATAAAAAAAAATGCACACAGTGGTGTGTGTTTGGTTACAGTCCTCTTTTCTTTCCTTCTCATGCATGGAGGTTTGTATTTTGTATCAGTTCTCTCCGTGCTTATATTCTTTTTGATTTTGTCAGTCTGAGTTCTCATTTGAAGGAATGAAGGCATAGCTTGGAATAAGAATAGATGAAACCCAGGCTGTGGGATCCATTATTTAGGGAATAACTTGTTTAAGGGTAACTAAATCTGTGTTCCTAGTGCCCTTCACCTGCATGGAGCCCCTCCCTGTTTATTTTAGGTAGTGAATTTCCCATTGAAGATTTGTCTGCACAGCTGCCTTGCAGGGAGAAAGAAGAACTCCAGCATTAGTAAATCAAAATATAAATGAAAGCAGGCATTAGTGCTGGTGAGGGTGAGCAGTGTCAGGAGCAGTGGGGAGCTCTGGCCCTGACCCCTGGGGCTGGGCCCTGGTGCTGAGACACTTCAGGGACCTGAGTTTGTCTCCACAGAAATAAAACTTGCAATTACAACAACCAAGGTTTTGTAGTCATTAGAGCACCAAGTGATATTTGTCTTAACAGTAGCAGATTATTACATTATTCCATTTGTTTTGTGGTTATCAGTGGCAACACAAGGTCAGCTACTGAGTGTGCCCAGGCTTTGGTGAGGATGGGTTTTCCCTATCAAGTATTTAACACAATGTGCAAAATGTCTTTAACCTTCTAAGTCTGCCTTGTGTTTCAGTCAGCATTCAGTCTTTAATGAAACAGAAAATTCGTGTCAGGAAGTTTTGGCTGCTAGAAATGTGTCTCTAACCAAGAACCAGCTGGGTTAATCCAAATTAATCATCAGAGGCCTCTGCAGGCATTTATTTGCAGCAGAATCCTTGGCCAGGATGCTTTTGCTGATAAGTTACTGACACATGCTTATAAAAGTGTTGTTCTGCAGTTCCTGGCCGTGCCTGTGCACGTAGCTGCTGTGGGAGATGGAGCTGGGGTGCACACAGAGGGCTGCGAGAGGAGTTTTTCCTGTATTATTGCAAGTCATGCTTCTGCTGTTCCAGCAGATCCCTGGGTTCCTTTTGATATGAGTGACTGCTGCGTTTCCAGTGTTTGACGTCTGCAGTTTAATTATTAGGATTCGAACCTGAAATTGAAACCAGAGGAATGCAATTCCTTTGGAGAATGTGACCTTCCCCCAATAGAAATATCCTGGCCACTAATTTAGATTAATGAAAGCGGTTGGCTGGATTTTCCTGGCCTGTTCAGTGGTGTTTTGTGCAGTATAATCATGTTTATTTTCCTTGCAGCTAATCACAAACTACTCATTTCCAGGTGTTTGTGAGCTGTTTACTGTGATTCACAGGATACCTGGGCCTGAGCTGTGACTCTGAGCAGCCTGATTTCTTAAACCACAATTTTTCTATGCTGAGAATTGGGCACAGTGACTAAAGTGTTATTCAGTTCCTTAGTGCTTTCATGCCTCTAATTCAGAGCATGGGCAGCCACAGCTCAGCTTCCAGTTTCTGCTTTGCTGAGGTTTTCTCTGTTTAATATTTGTGCTTAAATAAGAAAAGGGAGATTTTTATTTAGATTACGAAACCAAACCATTTTCTGGTCAGCAGAACTGCTGCACGTGCATCTTCATAGTTATTCCTTGTCTTAAACATTGCTAGAACACTCTGAATTTTCCTAAACTGAGGATACCGATCGATCTGTTAAACATTGCTGGAACACTGAATTTTCCTAAACTGGGGATGCCAGTGGATCCCTGCAGTTCCCCCTGTGTGCTGTGGTGGGAAGGGTCTGTGTGGCAGCACTGCTGACTGCCAGCCATCAACCCCTGCTCTGTTCTTGCCCCCTGAAGAATTCCCTGTTCTGGGGGGACCTCGTGCCCCTGTGGCTGCCCAGGCCAGCCCTCCCTGTGCCTTCTGGGGAGGGAAGGATGGGCTGGAAACGTGGCTCAGTGCTTGCCAAAGGCAGAGGGCAGAGGGTGGGGGAAGAGCTCTGGCACCCAGAATGTTCTGAGAGCCCCGTTTGGAGGGGATGGATTCCCCAGGAGCACAGATTCTGGGAGCTGCAGGGTTGTTCCCCGTGGCTGAGTGTTGCAGATGGATGGGTCAGTGGTGGGGCAGCAGGGATTTGGGGCCAGCTGTGCAGGAAGAGCAGAGCTCAGGCAGTGCTGCATCTCCTGAGCGCTGCCCTTGCTGCAGCACTTGCATCAAAGATTCACTTCAAGGCATTCTTGTTTGAGACCAGCAAGGCTTGGGCTGCATTCTAGTTATGCCAGTCAGGATTTCTCTCCAGGAAAAGCCTCATTACCCAGTGCCTGACCGCAGAAGATAATAACCTGCAATTCAGCTTTCCAGACTGGATTTCCCCTCTCTTTCCCCCAGTAATTATTTTTCAAAGTGCTGTGGTAGTAGGGTGTTACTTCCCAGGTGGTTTAGTGGATTTCTCCTGCACTTTCCCTTCGTTTCCCTGAGGAGAAGGTGAAGCAGGGAGTCCCCACATCCCAGGGATGGGCTGAAACAAAGGCCAGCAGTGGGGCAGGGCTGGTGCTGGCCCCACAGAGCATTGCTGCAGAATTGACATGATCATAAGGAATTGCTGTCCTAATCCCTCTGCCAATGGTGACCTTAATTCTCTTTGGTTATACAATTTGCCAGCCTTGCTAGTGTCCTTCAGTCCTGCTAAAAGCTGTGGGCCGTAAAAATTCACCACAGACTGGGATTTTCTTTAAGAAATGGATTTTCTAGGGCTGACAGGTCTGTGACAATACTTCACCAGCCAGGGAGATTTGATTGTGCAAAAGCAGCGCTCATAAATTTTTCTCTAGTGCTTTTTCCAGAGTTGACTTTCTCTTTTCCCTCTTCCCTTCCAGTTTTCCCACTGGATTTCTGGAGGAAGTGTGGCTTTGTTTTATTGTGCCTCTTTATTCAGTGACGTGCAAGTACTTCAGAAGAAATGCTAAGGAAAACTTGTTGACTTTTTGTTGCTAAAGCCCAGCTTGCCTATTAATATTGCTCTTGTATAATTATGCTTAGTCTCTCCTTTTTATCCTGTTTCCCTGAGGACATCTTGATGAGCACCAAATTAGCACTGATATTTTAGGCCTGCCTTTAATCCTGTTGCAGAGAGGGTTTATCGGAAACAGCGTAAGAAGGGAAGGGAACGCTTGGGTTGGAGAAGCCAGAACTGCCTACAGGTGCAGTACTTCTCTCTTAAAAACATCTTATTGATCTATATTTGTAGTTAATCTTGATTTAAGTCCTCCCTTGGGAGCATATCCACCCCCAGATACGGAAGAAAAGAATTGAAACTAAAAGAAGATAATTTTTTTCTTTTAAAGGTCTATTAAATCTTTAAATGGAAGAGAGAAAAATTGCTCTGAGGCTGAAAAACTTGGGAGTGATGGTTGGTGCTGTCTGTTGTGAGGAGCAGACGGACCCTGATAAATGTGGCATTAATGTTCTTGATATTTTCATTACATCTGGGCTTCCCCAAGGCCTTTTAGGGAGTCACAAAGTGCAGAGTGAGGATCCCAGCAGAGCTGGCTGCTTGGTGAATGTCCTGGAAGGATTTGTAGGTTGTTTTGAGAATTCTGGGGTTTCCTTTGCTCCACTCAGGCAGCTGTGGAATAGAAATGCTCAGGTGACAATAATATTAATGTCCAGACTGGATGTTAATAACACCTCCAGGAGTCTTCACAGCTGAGTGCAGAGAAAGAGATTCTTGAAGCAAGAAAAGAAGTAGAAAAAACCAAAATCCACCATGCTGGAACAATCTCCTGCCTCATTATTTTTGAATTTGAAGTAAAATGATAAATACTTCTGTCAGCTGAACTTGTTTTGCAATATTTCATCTCCTTCCCCTCGTTTTTGTATTCTGTCTCTTGATATTAAACCTGTGTGATTCAGGGGCTGGAACTGTGAGATTTTTGCAGCTTGCTTGGCCAGCTGTGAATGGCATCAGTAGCAAGTACTGAACAAGCTCAGCTGAGCTTGCACAACCTGGTTCTAGAAACTGCATTTTAAACTTTTTTTGTTATTGTTGGCAAAGTTTTGGTTCTTTGCTGACCTTTGTCCCCCTCTGTCAAACTGTGGATGCCTGTTTGCTGTTCAGCCTCAAGGCTGGGCCCTTCATTAGGATGATGATGTTCACAGTGAGCAGCTCTCTCTGAAGGCTGAATTGCTCAGAAGTTGGCATCTTTTTTTACTTAATTTCAGTGACTTCCTTGTGTTTACAAACGAGACAGGAGTGATGATTGTTACATGAGGAGTTTTTAGTTTCTTCAGGGCCTTGGTTTTCCTCCCCTTCTGAAGTGAAATGCTGCAATAGGTGAGCCCCTTGCATGGGCTTTTTTGGTTGATACTCTGAGCAACCAGAGATGACTTTAATTTTAAAACTTGCAACGCAAGCTGGCCTTGTAATTGAATTGTGACTGTGCCTACAGACAGGAATTCAGGACTGAGTGCATCCAACTTGGGAAATCATTCATGAGATGAATCATTTTGTGCAATTACTCAGTCAGCACCTGCTCCTGCACTGAAGCTCTCGTTTAAATTAAACTCCTTTTATTCCTAGGTAGTTGTGAAATGGATAATTTGCTGCTGCTTGGCTCAAGCCTGGAGATGACAGGCACAAGCAGTAATGCCTTGATGTAACAAAACCTTCAATGTGTCCTAATCTCGAGAGCAGCGTGAGAGCTCTGCACAAAGCTGGGTTTTGTCACTCGTGCCTGCATTCCTCTGGGCTGCTGAACTCACCGTGCAGCTATGCCACAACTGCCAGCACTTGCAGCAGCTCCTTTTTCCTCCCCCTTCTGCACTTACATTTCTTTGTTATCCTTTGGCAGCAGAGCAGGGTTTGTCCCTCGCTGGGGAGAGTTGGGGGCTGCTCCTGGTCTGTGCCCCCAGCCTCACATCAGCACCACAATTGCCAATTTATAGCTTGCTGCATCTCCAGCCTCCTTTCACTTGTCCAGGCTTGATGCTGCTCAGGACTCCCTGGCAGGCTTTGTGAGCTGTCCTCAAGGACTCAGAGTTGCAAGGTGGTGTGCATCTTTTTCAGAGAACAAGGTGAATAAAAGCTCATGGCTTTCTGATTAGCCTGGAGCATTCAAATTCATCCTGTTCTGGGGCTTTTTCAAAGTGGTGCTGAAGCCATCAGATGGTGTGGAGAAGGAAAATGCAGAAGAAAAAGCGAGAAAAAAAATAGGTGTCTAATTCTTTATGTTCTTTATGTATCTGCTGTGAAGTTGTTCAGGGAAATTCTTGTGAAAAATCAGAGGAAAACAGCAGAAAATAATTCTCTGAAGGGTCAGTAAATAGAAAATGCTGAAAACAGAGAATCTGCAAGAACCAAATCCTGAATCTCAGGGGTGGAATAGCTGATGGACTGTGATGGACTGTGCTGCTCAAACTTGGCAGCAGAGCAGCCAGATCTGTGCTCCTGCTGCCCCCTCTGAGGGTCCTGCCAAAGCCTGGAGACCACTGAACTCATGATCAGCTTTTCAAAAGGAATTTGAAAACAATCCTAACCAAAGGGGGGTTGCAAGCAGTGTGAGAAAAGGCCCTCATATGGGCAAAGAAGTGGTTAAAGATTGGTCAATCTTGCCCATTGTTCTGTGCTTTTTATGGTTTGGGAGTTGCTGCTGCAAACCCTGGAACCTGCATTGCTCAGTTTTTGTGCATAAACATCTTGGGGAAGATGAATGAATTCCCTTGGGGATGTTGGAGCTGCTGCTGCTTAAGCAGGAGCTGGAGGGATGAAGGGTCTGTGGGCATCTAAGTCAGCTGTGGTTGTAAATCAGGTGGAGAATGTGAGGAGTAAGTGGGAAAGGGATCAGCCTAGGAACAGACCTGACACATTTTCTATTTTCATAATACATATGATTGATCTGTAATATAATATTTTTGTAATATATAGACTCACAGTACATCCCCAGCACAAACACAGGTGAGACCCCACCTGCAGAGCTGCCTGCAGCTCAGGGGCCCAGCACAGGAGGGACCTGAAGGACAGAATGATGCTCTGAGAACTGGAGTTACTGGAGAAAAAAAGGCTCTGGGGAGAGCTTAGAGCCCCTTCCAGTGCCTAAAGGGGCTCCAAGAGAGCAGGACAGGGACAAGGGATGGACAGGAATGGGGAATGGATTTAAACTGGAATAGCAGAATTCTAAATTAGGGATTAGGAAGGAATTGTTCCCTGTGAGGGTGGGCAGGGCTGGCTCAGGGTGCCCAGAGCAGCTGTGGCTGCCCCTGGATCCCTGGCAGTGTCCCAGGCCAGGCTGGACACTGGGGCTGGAGCAGCCTGGGACAGTGGGAGGGGTCCCTGCCATGGCAGGGGGGGGGTGGGATGATCTCTAAAGATCCTCCCAACCCAAACCATTCTGTGATTTAATCTGCACTTTGTACAGCCCTGGGCTGCCCTGCTTTGGGCGAAGAGGAAATGGAACAGGACACATTGAAAGAACAACCAGAATGAACAAATCTGTTCAGTGAGGAAATGACAATCCAGGTCAGATGTAACAAGTTTAAATCTGAAGCCAGTGGCCCAGGCAGAGGGAATAGTGAGGCTCCTCCACCCATCTCTTCCTGGGCAGGAACAGTCATCACTGGAAATTTGCAGATAACACGTGCAAAACAGCAACAAGAAACAGTTTTATAACAGGAGAGCTAAGCTGTGATAGTGGGTGCCTGTGTGAGGTGATGGGTGCCCTGTGTGAGGTGATGGGTGCCCTGTGTGAGGTGGTGATGGGTGCCCTGTGTGAGGTGATGGGTGCCCTGAGGTGATGGGTGCCCTGTGTGAGGTGATGATGGGTGCCCTGTGTGAGGCTGAGCACAGCCCTAGCCATGCCCTGCTGTGGCACTGGTGTCACCCTTGCTCTCTGCCCAAGCCCGTGGGGTTCAGGCAGGATCCAGCCCCTTGGGAAGGAGGTGACTCCTGTGGAAGTTGCCAGCGTGGTTTGTGCTTGATTGATTGTTTGGAGAGGAGCAGAAGTTAACTGAGTGAGCTTACATGGCAGAACCTACAGCTGAAGGGCCTCCTTGAATCATTGTCTCAGTGGACAGTGTAATCTTTGTCTAAACAAAATTATTCTACGTGGGAAGTAGAACAACTTCAGCAGGATTGATGGGGAATGGAAACCACTGCTGTGCTGAGTGCTCGGCAGCCCAAATAAACCCTGTCCAGCCTGGGGCTTGCCAGCTCCTGCTGATCTCGGGTTACTGCTGAGCAGAATGCAAATAACTGAAATGGAAGAGTGGGGATGGCCTCTGTGGATTTTCATTTCTCCTGGGAGCCCGAATCTGCCCCTTGTGGGTCAGTAGCACTGGGGGCACAGGGGAGCAGGTCCTGGCTGCTCTGGCCAGGGCCCCTGGAGGAGTTTTTCCCTCTGGATTGTCACTGCCCCTCAGCAGAGCTGCTGAAAGCCTCGTGGGTGCCCCAGCCCTTGGCCTGGCAGGAGCTGGGCTCAGGAGCTGTGCCTGGCACTCTGGGCATCAGGAGCACCCCTGAAAACCCATCTGGTTTTCTCCAGACTGAAGCTGCCCTGTGTGCTCTGCTCATCTCCCGAATTTCTGTTTGGAAAGGCTGGATAAACCAACCCAGGGCTGCCTGAATTTGTTAGGGGAGCAGCACGTTACCTGAGAACTGCTGCTCAAAACGTAGCAGCTCTGTTGTAATTCCTAAATTAGAGCTACTAAACCTTCTCTTAATGGCCCTTAATAAAGGGAGGGAAAGACTGATAGTGAAACTAAACCATATTAAAGGTTCTTCTGATATAATTAGGGCTAAAAAGTGAAATGAGATGGGAGTTGTGCCTGGTGTGTGGAGCAGCTGCCCCCAGTTGCACGCAGTGGGCAGGACAGAGTCCTGTTTGTTCTGTGCCCTTGTGCTGACTCAGCCCTGGCTGGCAGGCCGGGCACGTCACAGCTTTCTCCTCAGGAATTTGGGGAATTTCGAGCTAATGTTGCAAATGCCTCACTCGTGATTTCTGGGGCAGCCTCGGTGCTGCTGGGGCTGTGCTGGGTGAGGGGATGGCTGGCGTGGTCACCCCGTGTGCTGCAGACACAGAAAATCCCTGGTGCAGTGCTGTGGGTCACTGTGACCACTGCCAGGGCTGGGGTGACCTCTGCAGTGTCACTGCCAATTATTCACTTGGCACCAGCCTGCAGCAAACCTGCAGCATGGCTGTGGTTTACCTCCAGTGTCCCAGAGNGTCACAGCTTTCTCCTCAGGAATTTGGGGAATTTCGAGCTAATGTTGCAAATGCCTCACTCGTGATTTCTGGGGCAGCCTCGGTGCTGCTGGGGCTGTGCTGGGTGAGGGGATGGCTGGCGTGGTCACCCCGTGTGCTGCAGACACAGAAAATCCCTGGTGCAGTGCTGTGGGTCACTGTGACCACTGCCAGGGCTGGGGTGACCTCTGCAGTGTCACTGCCAATTATTCACTTTGCACCAGCCTGCAGCAAACCTGCAGCGTGGCTGCTGTGATTTACCTCCATTGTCCCAGAAGAAGGGCTAGAACCATATTTTTTTTTAAATCCTTTTAATAAAAGCTGTTATTTTAGCTTCACAACCTGCAGAACACCTGGAGTGTTTGCACCAGTGCCCCACCCCGCAGTGCAGAGGGGTTTTATTGACTTTTCACTGCAGCTGGAGGTGTCCTGCAGCAGAGGCAGCAGTGAATGCTGGTTTGTTCCAGGTTTGGCAGGTCTCAGACAGCAGAGGAAGTGCAGGAGGCTCTGCCTGTGTCTGGAGTGTGTCAGGCTGGCTGGGAAATAGCAGGTGAACACCCAGGGCTGGCAGCTGCTGAGTGACTGAAAGCAGCTCTGTGGGATTTGCCTTTGTGGCTGGGCTGCAGGAAGAGGGTTGATGTAATTCCCCATGGGATGATGGCTGAGCAGGTTCAGTGTTCTGAGAGAAAAGTGTCTGAGCACGGTGAAGCAAAGCTGATAAATATCATTATTCCAAGACATGAACCCCCTGGATACCCACAAGGAGTAGGCTGCACCTGAATTTGATCTTTGTTCTGATATAAATCAGTGTTACACCTTTTAGGACAAAAAAAATGAGAATTTCTACAAGTTCAATTCTTGACAGTTTCAAAGAAACAAGAGCTGGATGTAAAACCTGCCCAATGTATGAATGAGCTGATCACGAGGCAAGAAATAGAAAACTCAATGCAGTTTGAAGGTACATCAGGAGAGATGGCTTCTCCCGAAGTGTCCTGGAGAATTTCTGACTTCCAGAGGTTCCTTTCAGCTTTTGCAGGGTTGGTGCAATGAGCCTGCTCACCTTTCTTGGAGATACCTGGGATGTTTCCATTGTGTAGTCACCTGAAACCTCGCAGGGAGGGTAACCTGACAGTGACACCGTCCCGTGGCACATCACATGCTTTGGGCATCTGTAGGTTCAGCTCCTTTAAAACTTCCAACAGCTTTAACTGAAAATTTAGGTGTTAAACTTGAAAATATTTTTATTTTTATTTATACAATTTTTATGATTGTACTATTTGCTAATAATTCAAATATAACTTTGTATAATTAGCACATGTCCTGCTTGCTGCAGAGTTCCCTGGAGTGTTCCACGGGTCGCTGGGGGCACAGTGCTGATTTATTCAGGCAGGCTGCCCTTGGGAAGCTGCAGAGCTGCACTGAACAGGGAGGGAGCTGCCCAGGGAGCTGGGGTGTAGGGCTGTGAGTTCAGGATTTCTCACATGACAGTTCTACACCTCACGTTTCGTGTGCAGGGATTTCTTCTTGAAACAGAGGAAAGGGACTGCTGAGGTTCCTGAGAAAATGCAGTTTATTTTTCTGTCCAGAGGCAGAGAGAGGATGGATCCCTCTTACAGATGTCAGCAGTGTGGTGAAGAAGTCACAGGATTTCTGCTTCTCAGACTGTTTAAGGCTTTGTGGGCCAATAAAATTCTGCCACCTAGATATTTATGTTATTGAACCAATACTGAGCTAATTTGTGTTATTACAGTGTGAACTTTCTTAACCAATCCAAACCTCACAGTGTTACATTCCAAACCCTCCTGTTAAACTTCGTACCTACTTTTGCTTTGTCTATGACTTTTAGGCTCCAAAATTAAACTTTCCTCTACTCCAAGAGGGCAGGAGAGGGACAAGGGATGGATAGGACATGGGGGAATGGATTTAAACTGAAGAAGCAGAATCTTAAATTAGAGATTAGGAACACACTCTGCTTTAAGTTATAAATCCACATTCTTACTTTTAGCACTAAACTTGGGAGCCTCTCCCAAGGTTTCAGGTCAAACCCTGTCTCTGATTTTGGCTCACAGACCCAATATTCTGAGCTTTCCCAGCACTTTGGATTCCAGCACAGCACACCCAGGAATCTCGTGGTGCCCAGAATTGTGTCAGGGCACTTTTGCCCAGCAAACCAAAACTTGTGCCTGTCACTCTTGCTGCTGGCTCTGGCTGGAGGTGTTTGTTGCACATCACTTCACAGTGCTAAGTGTTTGATGATAGTTCAGGGAGTAACCAGGCAACATTTTAGAGACAAACACAAATTAAAAAGGCATGCTTCATCTCTGTCACCAGATCTCTTCCCCTGCTTATCAGCCCAGCAGGAAAATAGGAAAAAGAAAATGATTGGAAGCTTGGGCTTGACGAGTGTCAGGTTGGGGGACACGTGTGTGCTCTCCTTGTCCTGTGGCATTCGTGGGGCTGTCCTGTGGGTGCCCTGGCAGCAGCCAAATCTGCGCTGGTGGGAAGGTCTGTGTCCCCCAGGCAGTGCCCTGTTTGCACAGAACTTGTCAGGAATGCAATTCTGAAATGACCTTGGCTAGATTGATATCTGAGCCTGTTCACCTCCAGCACAGGGCACAGGCACAGCAGATCCTTGGAGCCTGCAGCCACAACAAACACGGCCATCCACAGGGAGCTTTTCCTGGGATGTGCCCTGTGGCACCTGAGGATGAAACAGCACCTACAAATAAACATGAGCCCTCTGTCCCCTCCACAGGGCCCCTTTTTGGAAAGCCAGTGATTTCTGCTTTTTGAGAGATATCAAAGAATTTGCCTCCTCCACCTCCCAAAAAAGCAGGAATTTTTTTTTATGTGTGCTCCAGAAATGAGGTTGGCATTTGATTGTTGCTCTAGACAGGGAAAAGGAAAAGCTCCTGGACAGAGAAAGTTAAAAAGCTTGCCTGCCCTTGCTGGAGTTTCTGGCACTGACAAATAAATACAACTTTCTGGACTTGTAGATTTTCTGTAGGCCTAATTGGGTAAGAAAATTCATTTATGGTGTGCCTTGTGTGTTGTGGCACAGCAGCATTGCATGGTAAATGCACAGGTAGCAAATGTCAGGGTACAACTCACGCTGTCTTTAAATAAATTAAACTCGAAGGCAAGTGCTAGCTGTGTTCACTGTTTTGAAGTGCTAAACTGAAGAGGTCTAGTTTAGAGGAGGCTGTGTTTTCTGAGGTAATGGCCCAGCTACAGTGCCAAAATTAGAGTGGAGTTACCCCTGGGGAGTAAAAGAGGCAAACATCAACTTGTCACTGTAAAGGCCTGCCTCAGTAAATACCAGAGCTGAGAAGTGCTAACTTTCAGCTCTGCTCAGGGTACCAGCTTGGCTTTCATTCAGCTGTTCCTGCTGCAAGGACAAACGCTCTGTGCTGTGTCCCCTTGGAGCTGCTGCAGGCCCTGAGTCCCTGAGCCCTGCCCTGCCTCTGCTCCTGCCGCCAAAATCTCATTTTTGAGCAGTCTTGCAGGATGGTTGATTTGTGATAAGTCTGCTGCCTGATATCAAACCCAAAAGCACATAAATGAATGTTTTCTTCATGTTTCCCTTGTCATACTCTCACTGCCTTTTCCCTCTCTCATCTTTAATTTCTCACAATCCCAGGCTTCCCTTTCCTGTTTTTGGTGTCCTTTTTTCCCCTCATGCAGCTGTAGGGAGTGATCCAGGAGCATCCCTGCAGCCTTGTCAGGAGGGTCACCAACTCCTGCAATTCTTCTGTCCCACTTTTAATAATCAAAGCGAATATTCCTCAGCTCTCTTGCACTAACTGAGCTGTTTGTTACCCCTGGGAGGGGTTTTTGGGGCTCACATCTGCCTGCCAGGTGCTGCAGGGGTCACCTGGTGGCCCTGCTGAGGCCAGGCCAGGAGCACTCCCAGTCCTCAGGATTTTTGAGCAACGGGCTCAAAGTCCAAGTGGCTGCATGTTTCTAACATTTTTCACTCACAAAGCACCTCCATTTTTTGTCATCCTTGGTGTTAATGCTGTCTAAAACTCGCCTGGGGTGGGATTTGTGGCTCAGCCTGTGCAGGAGCATCTGCCTGCTCTGAAGGCTTCACCTGAAATGTTGTACTTGCTGTGGGTGTATTTGAATGTTTTGGTTGTATAATTATTAATAAGGTGCTGAAATACATTCTGTGAAGCTGCTGTCATGATGAAATAGCCCTTGCAGGCTGTAGCTGACCTTCAGGAGCTCTCCTCAAAGGCTGTGATTGTGGCACAGAAGTGCTGAGCCACAGCTCCACAGCATTTTGGGTTCCTGGGTTTCCTTTGGACAAGGCTTTCATGGAAAAGCTGAACTGGGGGAGCTCTTCAGGCCTGCATGTTCATTCAAAAGAGAAAACAAAAAGCTGGGGAGGAAGGCGTTTGTTTGCTGGAGATGGCAGTGCTCTTTCCAAGTGTGTGGTTGTCAGTGTTGTGTGCTTGAAACTGTTTTTCTCCTCGTGTAAGGTTTTATATTCTTCATGCATTCAGAATGAGAATGTTAGGTCCACTTTGTCTGAAAATACAGTTAAAAAACTTTTTATGGGTGATTATTAAATTTAACCAGAATTTTGACTGCATTATCTGAGATGTCAGGACTTTCAGGAACTTCTAAGCTGTTGTTTGAGGGGTGTGTGAAATGGGGATGTTGTTAAAGAGATATTATTAAAATCACTTCAGAGTGTCTTTAGAATTATTAAACTGAAGAGATGACTGTTAGAAATAATTAAAAGACACTGTTATGCAGATTACAAACAGTGTAAACAAACCCCTCTAACTGTGTTTGTTCTTGTTTTGCAGACCGTGAGGACCAATCAATTCTCTGCACGTGAGTGACCATTTTTCATTTGGGCACTTTTGGGGACCTGTGTTGTGAGAGGAGGCTTTGATACAGCTGAGGGAGTCAAAGCTTGGTCTTCAGTCTTGGCAGGCAGTGGGAAAAGATGTAGCATGAAGTGATATTTAATGGGGGATGGAGTCTTTTAATACTGTAATTCACATGATTGAGTTTTCTAGGCATATGTTGCTTAAGAAATGTAATTTAGAAATGTCAGTGGAGAGCTCTGCATCCAAACCAAAACCTTTAAGATGTTCCCATCTCTGCAGTGCTGAGTGGGAAAGGCCTGGGGAAGGCAATCCCAGAAGTGGGGCTGGAGACCCTGAGCAGGAGCTCAGCTTTGGATCTGCCTCAGAGGGGATCTCTGGGAAGGTGACACAAAGGTTCCCTTTTACCTGAGCTCACCCCCCTGCAAAGAGCAGACTTGCTGCTATAGCTGAGGTTTCCTGGGTCTGGGGCAGGGCAGTGCTTGGGAAGGCAGGACACAGTGGGATTCCAGCTGAGGTTTTCTGTGTCTGGGGCAGGGCAGTGCTTGGGAAGGCAGGACACAGTGGGATTCCAGCTGAGGTTTTCCTGGGTCAGGGCAGTGCTTGGGAAGGCAGGACACAGAGGGATTCCAGCCTTGTGACCTCCCGAGCTGCTGTGTGCTCACAGAGGGGAGATCCAGCTTCCCTCCCTCTCCCCCACACACTGAGTGTTCCTGCAGCTTCCTGTGCTGCTGGCAGGGTCAGCCCTGAGATAAGGGTTCCCTGCGTACCCAGGGAGCCCTGCACAGGCTCTGCTGCTCCTGCTCAGCTCCCTGGGCCAGCACTCCGTGTGCCAGCCCCAAGGGACGAGGGGCAGGAGGGGAACTGTCCCTGCTGGCAGCAGCCTGGGGTCAGGATGGCTCGTCTGTGTTGGAAAGCTCACCTTGGCTCTGTGCTGAGGCTGCCTGCAGTGAGCAGGCCTGGCTGGAGCACACAGGTTCAGGTTCAGGTGTCTGGGGTGAGCTGCAGTGCCTGGGTGCCTCTCTCCTGGGTGCTGGGGATGTGCTTTGGGAGGATCCTGCTGCCCAGGACAGCTCAGTGGGGAGACCAACTGCTGGAAGGAGGCCTGGCTTCAGTTCCCTTCTTGGCATGAAGAGATTCAAATCTGCATCTTCTGCTTCCTCCAGAGGTGCCTGAACTCTCAGAGTTCAGACAAGACTCCTTTCAAGCCATGTTTTGTCCAGCTATGGATATCATGAACACAGGGGCTGAGGACACAGAAGCAAAAAGCTTTCTGGATTTAAGATAAAAGTTGATCTGGTTAACTCAGGCTTGTCTAGGTCTGTGGTTCCTGCTCCTAGCAGGACTTCTGTTTTTATGTGATGACTATTCCATGTGCAATGCACAAAGCAGCCCTCAGAGCAGGGCTGGGATCCCAGAGTGAGAAGAGACACTTTGTTCTCGTGTGTTTGTGTGTGTTTTGGCAGCCTGTGCTTGCCCCAGGTGAATGTTTTGAAGTAGCTTCATGTTTTGTGTCTGCCCCTGAACTTTCCTCTGCTTTGCCTGGTCAGCTGAGCCCACAGGGTTGGGATGGCAGTGCTGCAGGATTTCCAGTCTGATCATTCACAAATTGGAAAGCCTCTAAGCTCTCCTGCCTTCAGCTTTGTCATCACCTCACCTCTGAGCTTTTGATCCTCCTGCACTGAGTGGACAATTGATCCCTGTTTGTATCTGGTACAGAGCATGGGATTTGTGAGAGGATTTGTGCATCTTTTGCTGGGTTCCACCTTGGCTGGGCTTGGCTCTGCCTTGCAGAGGAGCTGGGGAAGGGTGGGAAGGGACACAGCACATCCTTACAGCCAGACCTTGGGAGAATGCCACCATACTCCTTAATTCTTTATTAATTTTGGGATATTAAATCCTCCTCATGAGTGGGACAAGGCCATGGGGAGCTCTCATGGAGCACAGATCCCATTTTTGATCAGGAATGGGAAAGTGTCCAGGACTGCCCTTGCACTGCTGCTCCTGGTGATGAGGTAAATTGTGTGTTCTCCTTCCTGCCACTGGTTTTGCAGGTCCTAGGCTAAGGCAGGCATAAATAAAGGGCAAGGAGAGTGTTAACCACAGCAGAGGTGGTTCCAGGAACCCCTGTGGCAGTTCAGAAGCTTCATCTTCTCATCCCAAACTTGCTGTCTCAGGACCTGGATCACCCGATTGACCCTGGTGTTGACTGGAGCTGGAAGCCCTCAGAACACTTTCTCATTTCTGCAGTAGGAGTGGTTCAGGGTAGCTAATGGGCAGAAAAGCAGCTCCTGAGAGGTGCCCTCAGCTGTGTGGACAGTTGTGGTGTGCCTCTCATTTCGCTGTCTCCAGCTGGACAGGAATTGTCTGGAGACAGAGCTCTCCCACTGCCTGCTGAAGGTGTGCCTGCTGTGCATCTCCCCTGCCTCTGTCGAGGAACTTTCCTGGTTTTTTACCTTCCATGCCTTCAGAGGAGGGTTTAATCTTGGGCTGCTAACCACTAACAGATGGTGAGGCAGGCTGCTGGAGCTCTCCCTGCTTTGGAGTTCAGTTCATTTCAACAAAAAGCAAACGAGCAGCCCTGAAAACCAGCACTTCTCTGGGAAGCTGGACTCAGCCAGCTTCCATCTCCTCATTCCCCCTTGACTGGGCTGCAAATGAAAGTTTATTTTGGACCTTCCCTCTGTAAATTCTCAGTTTGCTGGCAAAAAAGGAAAATATGTGTAGTTCCAGAAACTTCATGTTCCTTCTAGCTTATAAGTAATATATATATATA
>VZTB01014992.1:1271543-1336884 GCA_013397245.1 Thryothorus ludovicianus | reverse complement strand
GGGCCCCGGCAGGGAGGTGCCGGGCCAGGGGGCCAACGCGGCGGCGGCGGGCGGGCTGGAGCCCGTCCACCCCGCCAGCCTGCCGGACTCGTCCCTCGCCGCCAGCGTCCCGTTGTGTTGTACCCTCTGCCACGAGCGCCTGGAAGACACCCACTTCGTGCAGTGCCCCTCCGTCCCCTCCCACAAGTTCTGTTTCCCCTGCTCCCGGCAGAGCATCAAGCAGCAGGGAGCCAGCGGGGAGGTGTATTGCCCCAGCGGGGAGAAGTGTCCCCTGGTCGGTTCCAACGTCCCCTGGGCCTTCATGCAAGGGGAGATCGCCACCATCCTGGCCGGAGATGTGAAAGTGAAAAAGGAGAGGGACTCGTGACTCGCCTGCGCTCGCCGCCCGACGTCCCCTTGAACTCGAACTGCTCGAATTCTGTATATATCTATAAATATATATATATAAATATATATATATCTCCAAGACAAGGGAAATGTAGACTTCATAAACATGGCTGTATAATTTTGATTTTTTTGAATACATTGTGTTTCTATATTTTTTGAAGACAAAAGGTATGTACTTATTATAAAGGCATTTCTTCTAATTCTTCTCTTTTTTTTCTGTTTTCGTTTTTTTCTTTTTTTTTCCCTTTTGTTATAGCAACTATTTGTTGTGCTTCCCTGGTGACAGTTACTGTTCAATGTAGGCTGTGACTTGCGCTGCTTTTTTTAGAGAGCACTTGGCAAACCAGAAATGCTTCTAGCTGTATTTGTATGCACTTGTTTCTTCTGTTTTTTCTTTTCTTTTCTTTTTTTTTTTTTTAAATGCCAAATACACTTTCTGACATTGTAAAGATTGCCTTACTGTCTGTGATTCCTTATTCCTGGCCCCTGTCCTGTAGAGCTGGTCGCATGCAGGCTTGGTCTGAGGCAGCTGGGGACAAGAGTGGCCAGCCAAGGCAGGCATGCCCTTTGCCATCCCGCTGGCCAGGCGAGCTTAGGGAGCAGGAGGGCTTCCTCCCAGGAGCACGTGGCTGGGGTTGCCATGGAAGATCCTCCGGATCCAGTCCCAAATTGCTCACTCTTTCTCAAGGGAAGTTGCCACCAGAGTAGGATACGGAGAGGTGTCCAAGAGGCGCTGTTGAGTTAGGGATTTCTGGGTTTGTTTGTTTTTGGTTTAGTGTTTTGGTTTTTGTTTTTTTTTTTTTTCTAAGGCAAAGTTGACCGCAGTTCTCGTGATCAGTTGTAAGATTACAAAACTGCATTTATTCACCAATTGCATACCATAACGTGGAATTTTGATAACGAACTTAGTTATGTGATTGGCGAAGGTGCCAACGTAGTACTGCCATTTCTGAAGGTCTTCAGTGTCACTTGTGGGGCTTTTGTGTCTTTGGACAAAACTGGGGATGTGGGGAAGAGACTTTATTTTATTTTACTTTAATTTTCAGATAGTGCATATGGATTTTGATTTTGCTTACCAGTCACCTCTAGTGCTGTTGCTATTGTTACTATCGCTGACCCGGTATTTCCAAGTAGTGGCAGGTACAGTGTGGTACAGTGACAGCAATGACTGAGGCTCTGCCAAACTGCCCGCGGGCATATCAGTGACAGCCCAAATGTGGGTGGAGGAAACCTGTAATTTCCTTATTACGTATGCTTGAAACAAACCTACTGCTATTCTTTGAAAATGAAAATATAAACTGGTTGAAATGAAAGCAATTAGGGCTGCACATAATGGGCCTGGCCCTGCCTTTTAAGCTACTTTGGAGAACTCTTTTGTAAAGTCACTTCTTTTGATCACGCTTCTGCATCACCAAGCAGACTTCTCAAATCAATAAATCATTGGTTACTAGAAATAGTTCAAGTCTTATAGTGATGTTTTTGTGCTGTTTATAGTTCATTGGCAACACTGCAGCTGTACGAGCCCTTCTGTCGAGGTGTTTATAACTCGGTTACTTAGTTTCTGAGCAAAAGGGTGGCGAGGTCGTCCCTTCCCAAGGACCAGCTAATAAACACTTCCAGTATCAGAAGAGGAAGAGGAAAAAATCTGTTCAGCCAACTATAAAATTGAAGATTTTTGGGTGCTTTCTAGTCAACTGTTCTTATTGTGATAATGTTCAAACTGCAATTTAATGCAGAGTAAGTTTTCTTTTTTTGGAAGACTACTTTTTTTTTTTTAAAAAAAGAAATGGTCATTATTAGTATTTGAAGATCAGAACTGCACATGCACAGTAATTTTCTATGAAGTGTTTAATGAGCACACCCACTACATTGTGTTCCATATTACAGGTCAATGTAATATTAGATAAGACTTGCATGATAGACAAATCCATTGAGTCAATATTACGCTTTAAAACTTATAGTCAAGATTGGTGTCTTATGTAAACACATTTAGCCAATTTGAAGAAAACGCACATTATATATATATACCTATATATATACCTATATATAAAAAAATGCCAACTGTAAAGGATTCTTTGGAACCACTATGATCTGTGTAAATGTGTATTTAGGCACTTTATTAAAAAAAATGGAATTTGAGCTGATAGATGGTAACAAGTTCTTCAAAGTTGCTTGGCATAATACCTTACATGGGACGAAGTTCATGTTTTTGATTAAGGTGGTATCCCTACGCTTAAGAAAGAAGCAAAACTGAAATTCCAAAGCCTGCCTAAAAGAGCCCCCCCCTTTTGTGTCATCAGGTGTCCCAGCTGTGAGCGTGCCGAGGGTGAGACCTGCTCCTGACACAGCACACCCTTGTTCTGGGGCCGAGGGACACTGGTGTGACCCGGCGGAGAGGCCCGTAGGGAATCACACCTTCCTCCTCCTCCTCCTCCTGCCAGCCGCCCGCTCCTGCAGCTCTGACCCCTGCAGAGGATGGAAACTCCCCAGCCGGTGATGCCAGGCAGTGGCCCAGAAACAACATAGATGGAAAAGAAATGGCACACGGTGGCTCTGCTCACTCAGCTGACTTTGAGCCCCCAGCCAAGTCTAATCTCCACCATAAAACTTCAGAACTGCAAAAGAAAGAAAGAAAAAAAAAATTTTTAAAAATTTGAGGGTGTTCATACATAGCTCATTTTTCTCACATTGAATGTTGCTTTTTCCTTTTGGTTGCTTTGCTCAATTACAATAATACTCCAGTGGATTCTCCCTTTATTACTATTTCCTGGGATACAAGCTTTTTTCTTTTCTTTTTTCCCTATTATTTTGAAGTGCTTTAGCTGCAACAGTGCTACTGTTAATATTCCTTTTTAAACTTTTTAAAAGGTGATATTGTAACTTGTGTAGTATTAAAAGTGTTTTAATGAAGGATGTGTGATTATTTTTTTTTTCCCAAACCACTTCCATTACTTTTTTTTTTCAAAGATACTTTTTCCTGGCAGTTCAACTGCATATAGTGCTTTTGTTGATAGCGGCTGAACTAACCTGCTGCAGTTTGGCATTTCTTTTTTTTTTTTTTTTTCCTGACACTAAGGAAATTAGGAACTTTAAATACTTCCTGCATTTTTTCTTTATATAAAAAAGAAGAAAGAAAACTTGAAAAAGCTATAGTTGCACAATACTGTTTCTTAGTATTTTTTTTAATACTATCCTGACATTTATTTGTAAACAGACGGGAGTGTGGGGCAAGAAGGGATGCATGGAGCTGGCGGGTGCTGCCCTGTGCCTGGGTCCCAGGAGGTGGGAAAGGTGCCACACAAGGGAGGCTTTGACCGCCTTTGCAGTGGCCTCAGAAAACCTGGTATGTTTGGGAGCTCTCTTTTTAGACATGCTGTAAACCAGGCCATGGCAACCGCGTGTTTTTATGAACTAGCACTTAGGCAAAGGGTATAAATACATTTGAGAGTGCTCTCTAGTGGCTTGTTATGTCAACAGAGCCCCTGGATCCCTTCCTTCTGCACCCGGGCCAAGCCCTGCTTGCCTGTCTGTCCAGCTGGCAGGGCGGTGGCTCTCGGTGGGACACGATGGGACACCCAGCCACCCGCCTGCCTGCAGTGGGGCACCTGCCTTGCTGGTTGCACCCACTCCGTGTGTCCAACTTGTCCCCAAAGCAGTGTGGGACACCCCATGTGCAGTGCAGGGTGTTCCAGTGCAGCTGCAGCACCCACACCAGCACAGCGTCTCCTCAGGAGGGAGGAGAAAACGCCGGATCGTGTGGAAACTGATGGCACTAGGGCCGGCTGAGCCACTTGCAGCCCTGAGTCCCCCGCTTCACTCCAACAGGGCTGTGTCCAGTCATTAGTCTTGAAAAGGCTCAGCCCTCGGCATTTCATGTTTCTACTCCTCCAGCATTTGCATTTAGGTATCTGCAGCTGCATCTTTGGAAAAATAACTGAAAAAACCAAAACTCAACCCCCACCTTTCCTCAAGTGGACTCTCTTGTCTCTACAGATGCCCTAGGTACAGCCCAGTATAAACTACCTCCAGTATATGTTCCCATAATGAGGCAAATAAAAAAGGGAAAGACAGAGAGAGAGAGAAAGAGAGAAAAAGAAAGAAAAGAAAGAAAGAAAAAAGAAAGAAAGAGAAAAAGAAGGAAAAAAGAATGGAAAGAAAGAAAAAGAAAGAAAGAAGAAAGAAAAAGAAAAGAGAAAAAAAGAAAGAAATGCAGGCTTGAGCAGTGTATGGATGCACTTCGTGCAGTATGCATTGCAGCCAGCCACCCTTGGCATTTGCCAGGCCTGGCCATGGAACAGCCCAGCTGCCCTGCCCTGATCCCATGTAGGCCACCAGTATTCCTGGCCATCGTCCTTCCCCTGCCCTTTGTTCCCAGGAGCAGGCGCCTTTCCCCTGCCAGAGCCCAAGGTCAGGCAGTGCTAGAGGCAGATGAATGAAGTGCCTGCTTATCTGCTTCATCACCCCGAGCTGCTGCTCTGCTCCAGAGGTAACTCTTTCACTGCCTCCGGACGGCCTCTGGGGCATGCCACGGGCTTTGAGCACTGAGTGTGGGGTTCAAATTCTAATCGTGGAACTCCCTGAGAGGCTGAACTCTCCCGCCTGGGAAAGAAGGCACACTGACATTTCCCACAGAAAGCTCCCAAGGGCATGTTAGTGCCCATATGGCTGCTTGTTGGCTGGCATAGGTACACTGAAGATGGGGTGACAGCTCTGCAGGTATTTTTAGACATTACCTAACTTTGCTTTTCTTTCTGCCATTCCAGAGCTGGTTTTGTAGAGACTGGGATAGACAAGCACATGCTAAACCCCAAACTCTTGCATCAAGTTGAAACTCCCTATAAAACAAACCTACAGAGAAACCAGAAGTACTCATGGAAGTTTCTCATAGGTGTTTCTTCATCTCATCACCTCTGACTCAGCAAACACCACAAGAAACATCCCTGCCCATTAGCTCCCACCTCCAGCAGCACTGGGCCAGGTGTGAGAACCTGCCCTGCCTGGCACAGCATCTGGCTATATCCCCATCTCAGGGTCCCTTTGTCTGCCCCCCAACCTGCTGCCTCCTGCCCTGGTGGTCCCCAGCTGTGGGGTGCCCCCATCCCATCCTGGAGTTCCCTGTCTGGGTTAGGGCGCTGGGGTTGCCCTTCTGGGTGGGGGACTGTGGCTTCCCTGAGAAATAAATCCTGGGGAGCCTCCAATTTGGAGGCACCTTGGAGGTGTTCAGGGCCAGGTTAGATGAGGCTCTGAGCAACCTGATCTAGTGGAAAGTGTCCCTGCCCATGGCAGGGGAGTTGAAACTAGATGGTCTTCAAGGTCGACTTTCAACCCGAACCGTTCTCTGAGTCTATGATTTACAGCTGCTGCCTCTGGGAAGGAGGGCATTCACTCTTTGCTGCAAAAATGCCAAGTCTGCATTGTATTTTACCCTCTTTCACTATAAAACACTTTTTTCCCCCACCCACTGCCAGCCCAGAGAAGCCTCATGCTGTTTCATTCTTTCCTTTTTAGCAACCCTTTAAAACCACCCAGGAGCTAAGTACCCATGGGTTTGAGATTGGATGGGTTGTTGGTTCTCCAGGTTGCTTCCTTGCAGAGGCAGCAAATCGGCTGTTCCCACACTGCTGGGTGGGAGTGGGGATGCTGGGGGGAGTGTGTGGATGGGGGGCTTTGGGGGAGCCCCAGCTGCAATGGGGGCCTCATCCACTCAGCCAGGGGCACCAGAAAACAACTGGACCTTCCCCTTCTTCCTCACAGAGTTTTGGGGTTTTTTTCCCTTCTTTTTGCAACTTTGTGAGCTGAAGGAGGTCTGATTTTTTATTTTTTTTTTTTTGAGGGGGAGTGGGACAGTTTGAGTAGACACCCTTATTTTTTTTCAACCAGAAATCCATATTTTCCCCAACCATTTTCTAACCCTTTTTTATAGATGTGTCATATTCTCCAACTGTATGTAGAAAGGGACTCAGAGATATTAGACAAAAACTGCATAACAGAATGAGGCATTTAATTTTGTCCAGACTATTACAAGTTTTGGGGTTTTTCCATCTACCTTATTCAGGTATTGCTAAACACTAAGAACAGATAATTTTCTCTTTTTAGATGTATCACCCCTCAGATGATAGTTAGAAAACTCTAAAATCAGGGTACTGATGAAAGACTTCAATGCAAGCGCAGGAAGGTGATGCTGAACATCACATTTCTTTTACTTCACAAAAATTGGGAAATAAATCAGCTTCTGCACACTGACTCATGCCTTTGCAGATCCTACTTCTGGAATTGCAGTGAAGTCAAACCAGCATAAGGACCACTTTTTCCATCACACTTTCCTAACTATTCATACTATAATAATTTAAAAAGTCCAAATACTAAGTTCTCAGTGATTTTGTGGTGGTTATTAAATAGGATTCTATCCATCTTCCCCATGAGAATACAATTGGGGCAACTTACCCTGCAGGAATTTCAGAAGGAAGGTGTTATTTTCATTGCAGAAAGTACCGTGCTGTCTTTATTAACTCTTTATTAACACATCATGCAATAATGGCACTGGATATGGGCTTCATTGCACCAGAAAGAAGGGGGCTGAATGGGCCCAGCTCGGGCTTTAACTAACTCTAATTAGTTAAAAAGTTCTGCTTAGACATCCATTCTGCTTTTCTTGGAGGATACAAGACATGATAAATATTTTTAGATGTGCCTTTTAATTAGTATTTTGATGTTTACTTTTATACTGACAGCTCTTCCGTTTGTGTAAACCCTCTGCTTTGCTTTAGAAAGACAAATAACCTGTGCCCTTAACTGAACCAGCTCCTTTAATTAATATTAAAAATTAATTATTATTTTTATAATCCAAATGGTTATTTTATCTTACTAGTTCTGCTTCTTTGGGTTATTGTGGCTTTTTGTCCAGATCTCTTTGTCGGACCGTGTTAAAACTGAATTGTGAAGGTGGATGACTAATTTCTGCTCCTTTCCTGCACAATTGGGGTATTTCCTGAAATCTACTTATTAATGGGGAGGCTCTCCAGCTAGTAGGACTTTCTGGGAATGGTGGTGCACTCTGGGTGGTTAGTCATTTGGCCTCTGGCCACCCCTCGGGGAGGGCTCGCAGCAAGGCCCCTGGGGGTTTTGTGTGGTCCTGGCTCTGGTGGAAGGTGTGAACCAGCCATGCTGCTTCCTGGTTGTCTTCCGAGCAGGAACGTTTTGAGCTGCACCGGTAGCGTGTGTTTCTTTATCCTGTGTCACAAAAGTTTCCTGACATTTAGTGTTTTGGGGTGGATCCCTTCCTTTTCTGTGAAGAGTGCCAATTTCAGTGCTGCTTTTGATGGATAAGAGTTCTTGAAGCACTGGAACAACACCAATAAATGTGGTTTGTGTAGGAAAGCTACCAGGTAGCCCTTGTTAGCTGCTCCTTGGCTGCAGAGGGACACGAGTACCAGCCCTGCCAGCCTCCCCTTTTCATTTCCCCTGCTGCCAGGGGCACCTTCCTGGTGGGAGAGCCTGGAGAGGGGCCTGGAGGGGAAGGGCTGTCTGAGAAGGCTGGGTCTCAGCTGTATTGACCCTTCTCACTGTGTGCAACCTTAGGGTTTGTTTAAGCTCTCTCCAAGCATCTCCAAAGATGTGCTGTGGCACGCCCCATTTCATCCTGACTATGATGGTGCATTCACCTCCATTCCTGTGGGCCACTTTGTGACCTAAGGGATTCCTATCAGGCCTTGGGCTCTGTATAAAGAGTTGGCCAATGAAGCATCCCTGGATCGTACCAGGAACTCTCATATGGCCACGGTTGTGAAAGGAGCAGAAACAATCAGTCATTCCCTGACAGCCTTGGAACTTTCCTTACCTGAATCGTAGCCAGCGTGGAACGCTATCATTATTACTGGACTTCGGAAAATTCTAGTAATTACTGACTCAGATTGTGTCCAGGATGGAAATTTGTTGATTACTAAAGCCAGTCATCTCACAACCCTATGAGAAGTGGCCCAATGTAAGGCCCTTTGAGCTCTTCTGGACTCCAGCAGGCTGCCACCAGCATCTCCCTGAGTGGGACACCTATTGGAGCTCACAGATTCTCAAGTTTGCAAAGTTCTGAGGGCCATCAAGACAAGCTGACAACAGGGCCTGGATTGAAACCCTGTGCTCCTTGAGGCTCAACCCTTGCCTGTTGAGAGATGCCAAGATACTTGAGTGTTTCACTGAACTCAAGGTAAATAGAAAGGATGGTTCTTTACTGTCACCTTCTTGAAAAGGGACAAAATGAAAGAGGAACATCTTGCAATCATCAAGTTCACTGAAATATTCACCAGGGAGAGGCAGGAGAAGGCAGTCTGAATTGGATTCCTCTTGTTTAGCTGATACATGGCATACTCCTTCAGGTGCCCTTTCTCCCCTCACTGCTCTGTAACCAAATTTTGGGCTTTGCCATTGTACCCACAAGACTATCAGTGAGGCTCCAAAGTGCCAGGACCTGCCAGCCAAGAGTGGTTTCAGGAAATGGTAAGCAATACTTGTGAAACAGTTGGTGTCATCTGGGCTTCCTTTGCTTTTAAAATGGGGTTAAGAAAGGCAAATTAAGGTGAGTTCCTCACCAAGGAAAAAGCAAAGCTCACCTCTTAGGGACTCAATTGCTGACCTTTAGTTTAAAAAACAAAACAGAAAAAGCAACTTTTTTTCTTTTGGAATCTGTTCTTCTAATTCTAAACTGGATTCCATCCTGCCAACAGCTCTGTCATTGACTTCAACAGCTCCATGGGAACATTACTATGAGCAAAGTTTCACAAGAAATGCAAGAAGAATCAGGACTTAAATGTAAATTATGAGTTATGACACAGACAGTTTTACTTTAATTATTTATAAGAAATCATTTCATTATAAATATCATTTTTCAGTTAAATGTATTGCTAGCATTACCTTGTTACTTATCCATAATTAATTAAATCATTGTAGATTTCTATGTTATTATCATTTCCATAAATTATAAATAATTCAAAATAAATTCTTCAAAAGAGTTCTTTCAGGGGACTTTGTATGTTCAGATAAGGCAGAAGAGCAATCTGGACCCAAGCAGGGCAAAGTTGCTCCATCCTCAACTTTTTCACAATCATGTCTTCAGAAAAACTGGGAAGGAAAGGGGCAGAGGGTGGCCAATGAGTGGCCAAATAAAATGTTGTGTCCTGTCCCCAGAATTGCAGGGATTTTGTCTCCATGCTGGGCATGTCCTGGCTACTTTTCAGAATAATCATAAGGAACTGCAGAATTGAAGGAGTGAAGGACTTGATCCACTGGCCTGCCTTTTCTCCACAGCATTTGTTTCCTTTCAAGTAAAGACAAAAATATGTTTGTTGTCACTGCAAGTTTAATTTGCCTTTTGAAAAACAAGCAAGAAATGTTGTTGAAAAAAATCACACTTAAACTAACTTTAGAAATATTTTTCAAGTTGATTTACCTGGGAAATACAATCCTTGTTCATGAATAACAGGAGAAAACCATCATGTTTCCATGCAGAATCTCACAAGTATTTTAAGGCTTTGCTCGCTGGTACTCAGCTCTGTTCAGTAGCACAGAAGGAAGCAGGGGGCCTCCTGACGAAAGAGCACTGTTCTGTTTCTTCATCTGTTAGACGGCAACAAAACGATGTTGTTCTTGTTCTGGAGAGTTCCCCAACCATGTAGAGAGTGGCACAGGGGAAGGAGCTGCAATATGATGCCTCTCCAACTGAGTGCAGCCTGGAGAGTAAAGCTCATAGTAGCAGCTGGGGCCATTAACTCTCTAATCTCCCCCTTTTCATTACATCGGAGTCTCTGAGCTTTGTGTTACACCACTTGCCTGTGGCAGTATCCCGAAGAGATGAGACTCCACTGAGATTAATAAAAAGGAAATGATTTGTTTGAAAATTAGTGGCTCAGACATATGGAATCTGCAGAAGCACATCACTGCCCACTGCAATGGGCACGGGAGACCTGCTGTGAAACCCAGCATTCCTATGGACACAGCATCCTCGGCTTGCCTGCATTCTCCCTGCTCCAGCTTCCCTGGGGAAGGCAAACTCTGCCTGACTTTCTGGTACAGCCATGACCTATCCTGGATCAGGTGCCTTTGGCTGCTGGGTGCTATCAAGTTGTCCAGATAGCTGCTTGCTGTGAGGGGGCTGCCTTGTAATGGGGCAGGGACTGCAGACCCAGGGGCAGGGGTTTCCCCCTGCTGCAGTGGCCCAGTTTATGGGGCAGCTGGTAGGTGGCCAGAGCTGCAGTCAGCTCTGATCTGTCACTCTTCTTTCTTTGCTACAAAAAAGGATTCATCTTGCAGGCAAGGTGCATGCTAGTGTGTGGGGCCCCATTTCCCACACATCCCCTTTTCAGCTCAAAAGGGTTTAGTTGCTGCCTTGTGACGTGCCAGCCTTGCCAGAACCCCACGCATGGCCCATGAGCCAGGCACAATCGTCCCAAACTGAGCAAACCTCCAAAGGTGGGATTTACCCTCCGTCCTTATCCTTACTCTACTGCCAGTGCAGCTGGCAGGTGAGAGGCAGCCTGGCCCCGTGGAGAATTGTGTGTGTGTGCATGAGCAGTGGCACAAGAGAAGTGGTGCCAAAGTAAGGCTGGGCAGGGAGAGACTGCTGTCTAAGCAGCAGTGTGAGGTAGGGCTGGTTTCAGACCCTGCAAAACCTCCCTGTGTTCCTTCTTCCATCACCATCCCAGAGAATCTGCGGCAGAGGTGTGGACTCAGCATGTCCCTTGCCTGCTGGAGTTCAGAGGGGGACCTCAGCAGAGCCAGCTTGCTTTCCCTTCACCCTCTTTTAGTGTGATCTTCCATCCCATTTTTTTTTTGCCTTTTAAAGCAGATGGGAAAAACTGGGTTTAGAGGTCAATAACCCAGCTATGTCCGTACAGAGGCTGGTCAGCGAGGGGGGTAGGAGTGGGTGGAAACAGTCTCTCACCCCCCAGCCCTAGGGAGCCTCAGTTCCCCTCCAGGAATGGCATCGTAGGCAGGAGTAAGCGAACGAGAAGAAATTGCCCTGACTTAGCAAGAGGTCATGCAGAAAGATCCATGCTGGCAGACGAGACAGTGTGCTAAAGATAACTGTTTGACAAACTATATTTACTCTCCCTTTCTGGGAGGACTTAGAGGGGATTTGGAGCATTGTGCTAATATAAGCCATCCAGTGCCTGCGGTGGAGGAAGAGTCTACTCTGGGCTTCTTTGCGCTTCTGTCTTTACAAGCCTTGAGAGGGGATGCTGCTGAAAATAGCCTTGTCTCCTAATTGTATTCTTGGGAATGCTAATCAGCAGGCTTGTTCTTCCCACCAGCAGCAACTGGGCAGCAATACTGTGTGATCAAATGCAGCTGCTTCCCTCCCCACCGCCTCCATTTCTCTTGCCAGCAGCACTGGTTGTCCCTGCCCATGTTCCTTGCTAACTGACACGGAAGGTGACCTGTTTTGGAGGCTCTCAGAGCCAGGGAAAAGCCCATTGTCCATATTTTCTGAATGTTCTGGGAAACCTCCAGACTGTAGCTGGCTCTCTGCCTCCCAGAACACCCCACCTAAACAAAGTCAATGGGGGGTAGTGCAGGACAAAGGGACAAAAGAGAGTATCCTTCTAAACAGTCATGACTTTTCAGCTGATACTCAGTAAGCTTTCCATCACACAGGAAAAGAGGCACTTGAGATTTTGAGTATGCAGTAACCATGACAAATAGAGAAGTACAAAAAGAGCTTTAGGCAGCTAGAAAGAACAATACCGAACAAACAAATTAGCCATCTGTACCATCTCTTGTTCCTGAAAGTAAACATAAACACAGACCCACACTGAAAAGGACTGTACTAATAATAAATCAATTAGCTCCACCAGCTCTTGGAGGCAGCAGGGGGTGAGGGGCAGGGACCAGAGGAGCAGGTTTCTCCCTGCTCCCCTCCAGGCTGGGTCTCTGGGCACAAGAAAAACTCTCCTGAGGGTTGGAGAGTGAGGATCAGATCGTCAGGGTGCTCCCACTGTGAGTGACAGCAGGAGTGACACTGTGGAAAATCTTCACCCTGAGGGGAGGGGAAGAGAATGTCCAGCATTCATATTTCAGAGACTTCCTTTCCCAAGCCCCAGCCAGCGAGGGTCTTGTGATCCTTCCTCTCTCCTCTTCTTCAGGCACAGCAGGGTGTTGGGAAGTTTATAAATACAAGCAACTGTTTGCTCTAATCCAGCTTTGACTGTGGGGATAAGTAGTACACCAGGCTCCTCTTTCCTTACTCCCAATTTATCCCTGATTGACTTGCCCATCTTGTGGCTACCATTCATAATACTCAGCTTTCTTCATTTCTTACTGATGTCTCCTTATATGCCAAACACCCACAGAGAGCTGCTCTTAAAAAAATCATCTTCTTGAGATGCACAGGCACCAGAGTTGTGTGGGGTGGGTGAGGGCATCAGTGCAGCCCTTTTGGGAGCTTTATGCCTCTCTGTTCTGCATGATTGGTGTGCTATTCCAGAGAAAAGTAAGGAGGAATGGGATTTGGTAATAAACTACCTCTGCTGTGGGGACCTGAACTCCTCTGCAATGTGAAGACCAAGATATTTGCCCTGTAAAGGATATCTGTCATGTTCTCAAGAATGGGAGCCACACCCTAAGTGCTGCAAACCTGAGCTGTACACCTCACAGCCACCTCAGAGGTCAGTGTGCCATGCTGCTCCCCGCCAGCTGGGAAAGGACAGTGATAGGACCTGTCTCCATGGACACCTCATGGGTCTGCTGACTGGCGTCCACTTCTGAGTCCCCTAGGCTGCCCCCAGCTCCTGTGACAGGTGCAAGGGCTGTGTGTGAACTGCTTTGCTCACCTCAGGGGATATGAAGACAAGAAGCTACGCAAGGCATGCTTGCAAAGTCACATTGCCATCTCATTGCTGGTGAACTCTGAAGGCACGAAGGAATTTGCTGTTACTGTAAAGTTCTGCACTAGCTGTGCTTAATCACATCCCTTTGGGGAGGGCACAAGCGAGTGAAACTTGAGTTGGGGGCACAGATTAGGAGAGCAATGCAGACTGGAGGAGAAAACAAACACACCCATGAAAGGGTGGCCTAAAATCTGTCACTGTCAGAGAAAGAGCAACAGCCGCATCTGTCTAATAGCACATTCCGCTGGGGTAGGAACTCTTTACTGGTGCATGACCTTCAAGTCATTGCCAGGAATAGATTTTGGCTCAAATTTCAACCCTAAGTAAAGCATCATCTCCTGTCATGATTTGGAAGCTGAGGCATTTCAGTTTCCAGAAACAAACAAAGCCCACAGGAGGCAGCCCAATGGCCCTGGCTGCTGCAGAGCCCAGCATGGCAGCACCTCCGGAAACTGCCGGGCTCTGCACTTTGGGAATGGTATAGGGCAAAGGGACTCAATGGGCTTCATTTCCCCTGCCCCACGTTGTGCCTGTGCACAGTCTAGTCCTCACTGAAGCTGATAATGCAGCTGCAACTTCTCTCCTACTATGTAAGAAAAAATCTTTTCAGTTCTATCAAAGGACTGAGTATTTTTAACATTGTAACTCAGTTGCTGTCCCAGGCTCTTGCTGATGGTTTCCATATCAGAACTGTGTTTCTTTCTAAAGACAAAAGCTGCTGTTGAAACCCAACAGCTGAAGGAAAGCACAGTTTTTGTAGGGAGGAAGGCTTCCCTTCAATTTAGCAGAGATGCACAATGGGACACAAGGGCCAAACAGGAGCCTTCTATTTTCCATGGCAGCTGTTACCTACTAATGAAATTAATCAATTAATGTCCCACTTTGACGCCCTCTAACCTCTTTTATGATGGTGGCTGAGAAACATGGAGTGCTTTGCACTAAATAGAAACAGCAGCCCAGTGAGTAGAGAGCAGTATCGGGGGTGAGGGGACACAAAACTCCTTACAGGTGTTCCATCCCACAGGTCACAGCCACCAGCCCAACTCCAGGCACTGCTGGCCACTGCTTCCCTTCTGTTTTCTGAGATGGCAGCTTTGGAAGAAAACAAAGTACATTCTGTTCTGGCAGTAAGAGAAGGTCCCTGCTCCCAGCAAGGGTTTCAACAGCGCTTAGAAATGGGTCCATGGCTCCCCTACCTCATCAACCTAAGGTTTGGATTCACTTCCTCAGACCTAGCAGCCCACAGTGGGATGCATTGACAAGATCATGTCCACACATAGCTTGTGTTCATCCAGTGATCTTCACATGTGGAGGCATGTGGCTGAGAGAGGGAAGGGTTGCAAACAACACATGAAGGCCCGTGCACACTCTGCCTCTCAGAGCCCAAGAGTTTCCAAACCAGCCTCAGGAAGAAAACGTTTTGCTAAACATCACCTGGAAGGAGAGGTTTCAGTTCAGTGAAAAGACATGCCTGATACACACCCAGAAAATGGGGAACTAAAATGAGAACCAGGATGAGCTCTGGAAACAACATGCTGGTGGTGCAGGGGGAGACTACTGCTTTTACCCTGGTATTTAAACACTATACCTTCAGGAGCATTTTCTGTGCTTTTTTGAAAAGTCACTTCAGCAGCCTCTGAGGAAAATTCATGCCTTTTGCTGGTAGCTGTGTCTGCTCACTCTGCCTAGCAAACTCCAAATCTCAGGGGGCACTACTCACCCCAGAGGTAGGATGGCTGGCTGGCAGCCTTTCAGAAACAGAGAAGCAGAGAATATTTAGGACTGCTTAACTTTCTAAAGTCTGGCACCATTATTTGGCTTCACCCAGGTGAGGCACATACTGCTGCTGTATAGACTCACCCTTGCAGCTACTTCACAGAGTCACAGAATTGTTTGGGTTGGAAGGGGCCTCTGATCAATTATCCAGTCCAACTCCCCAGTGAAGGCAGGGTCACCTCGAGAAGGTGAAGCAGGAATGCATCCAGGTGGGTTTTGAATGTCTCCAGACAAAGAGACTCCACGACCTCCCTGGGCAGCCTGTTCCAGTGCTCATCCACCCTCTACATAAAGAAGTTCTCCCATATGTTGAGGTGGAACTCCTTGCATTTCAGTTCATGGCCATTGCTCCTTGCCCTCTCACTGAAAAGAGTTTGGCATCATCCTTTTGATGATGTGAGCTATTTATATGCATTAATGAGGTTCCCTCTCAGCCTTCTCTTCTCCAGACTAAACAAGTCCAACTCCCACAGTCTCACCTCAAAAGAGAGATGCTCCAGATCCCAAATCATCTTTGGCCCTCTGCTGGACCTTCTCCAGGTCCTCCTTATCTTTCTTGTACTTGCCTTGTTAGGTGTAGCAAGGAAATGAATGTAGGAATCCATCAGGACAGACAGGAGAGGTTCTGCATTCACTGTGCACCACTATAAATGAGCACGGGTGAGTACCAGAAGTCCACCACGCCTCAGAAAAGCCCAACGCAGCTGGATGTAAGCATGCTTCTTCCAAGCTGCCAAGAGAAAGCTGGGCAAGGAAAGCCTGGTTGTGCCTGATCATCCTGTCGTTTTCCAGTGGAAGTGGTGATGGCTATGGATGCTATTATCTGCAGCCCTATGTTTCCTGCTGGCATTTGGATGCTTAGCAAATCCTAATCTAATTTGGACCTAATTTTCTCCCAGCAGGTAACGGATGACCATGTAGGTGAAATCCAGCATAAATGGAGCTGGGAAGAAGATGCTCTGTAGGAGGAGCCTGTGGTTGGCAGGAGATACAGTGACACTTCGAGCCCATAGGGATGTTGTCAAAGCTGACAGAGCACCTACCTGGTGTAGCTAAAGAAAAGTAAGGCCTTCATAGGTTTAGGACTAACATCCTACAAAAACACACTGATGACCGTGGTGCTCTTTATCCTTCTGAAAAAAGCTGATGCACCTGAAAATGCCTGAGCTACTGGAGTAGAAAACCTAATGGTGCTCCTGATGCTGCAAGGGAGCCAGCTCCTGGGCATTTTTGAAGGCTGAAACCCACAGCAGCCACCCGCTGTAAGTGGCCAGAAGGAGCTTTTTTGTGTGCACGATAACTATCCAACAGACAGGGTTCAGCTTATTACCACATCCAACAGGTATGACAGATGCCTTGCAAACCCAGGAGATAACTCCTGAGTTAATGCTCTCCTCCAATTCCTGCCCAGTCATAGTCCATATCTGTACATATGGATGACAGGAGCTGTGTATTTGAGGATTTTTAAACCTTACATCTGTCTCCTGTATTCATGCCTTTTAAGAGATCCTCTCTTACAGCCACATATATAAATAGGGTAGATTTGTGCCTTCCTCGGGTCTGCCTTCTTCAGGATAAAAAACGTGCAGTGAGGAGTACTGAGAGGGTTTCTGTGGCGTGGCAAGGAAAAATCTTCAGTTTACAGATCATTACAAAGCTCCTGAAAATTAAACTATTTTTCATATGTAACGAACTGTGCATGTCCTGCGCAGCGATAAAAATATCAAAAGTAGTACTAAGAGCTAATGTGGGCCATAAATACCAACTTGTATTTGTAATATTTTCATAAGGCCATTATAACTGAAATATAAATTGAGTTTTTATTTTAAACATTTAATATTAATCAAATGGTTATGAAAGTATATAACAAACATCTGTGACATACTCATGGCCTAAATAATAAAAATTAAATGGGTGATGAATTCTTGTGAAAATTTAATTTGCAAAAGAAAGAACATTGCATTAATAAGACATAATTATATCATCAAATATTTACCATTATTTGCTGGAAACAATTTTATTTTTATTTTACACAATAAAACAGTGGCTACATAAAGCTGTAGGCTGGGGCCCATCCAAACATATTTTGTCCCCCCAGGTTGTGCAGGAAATATGCTTTTAACTCAGATGTTGCTGCTTTGTTCCACTGCTTTCCTCTAACAGCTCCAAATATTGGATTTATAATCCTGACATCTCTTTTTTTGTTACTCAGTCCACACCAGTAAATTATTTCATCTCACAGCTCTGTAGAGAATAAATAAAGGGGTTCCAAATTCCTTTGCAGACCTGGGTCCGTGGGTGAACAACATTGGCTGTCTGCTGGGTGGTGTCACACAGCAGCCACCTTCACTTCTTCAAGGAGCACTGGTGTTTCCCACCGTAGAAGCAGTGAGAAGACAAAATCAAGCTGAGACGGTCAAGCTGATATCACCTTCCAGCCAACAGCCAGGCTGAGGCTGCTGTCAGGGGTGCATTTAGCAGAGGGTGACACCAACTGATGGCCATACTCCTGCACTCTGTGTTTTATTCCTAGTTGTGTGCTATGGTGTATTTCCTGCCTACAGGTCTGCTGGCTGAAGGGATTAGGACCTTTCCTAAGATGCTCCTTCAGAGGTGTGGGGTCCTGATGGGATTTCCATGCAAACAAGGCATGCCCTGAGCATCTGGGCACAGTCAGTGAGGAAAGGACAGCCTGCATTTTAGCATCATCCTTCTCAACCAAAGCTCTGCATTCTAGGATGGTTGTTTTTCTATCAGGTTTTGCAAGGCACAGTTGTTGCCACCCAGTTTTGTGTTGCACTTGTTTTAGACAGCCTTTTGCTCAGCCAATGCTGAGAGACTCAGAGGATTCTTTGTCGTTTTTTAGGTTAATTTGGAAACTTCACTGATTATACACCTGCCAGAATAATTTACACCTCTGCGGACTGGGTTGATTAGAGAATCAGTGTGAATGATTTATTTTGTTCATTGAAGACAGGGCTATGAGTATGCTGCAACCTGCGACTGAACTGATATTTCCTTTAATTGTTCAGCTGGGTCCCTGGCAAGCATGTGCTGAAGCTGCACAAACTCGCTCAGTAAACATTTCTAGCAGCCCGACCTTCAGCAGTCCTGCTGAGCCAAACCAATCCCCTCTTGCCTTCTAGCTACAAGCTTGTGGTTCAACACCCCCATGGGTGCACACTGCACACGGGGGCAGCTTTTTGACTGTGGATGGAGGCAAGAGGCCTTAATGCCTGATGCTGGTAGCAACAAGAGGCTGAGCATGGGACAATGTACATTACCCCCTGCTTTCAGGGCACTGCTATTATCCAGGTGCCACCCAGGTGGAAAGCCCATGTCTTTTCTGTCTCTTGGGCAAGAGAGCTCAGTGCCCAGGTACCTAGAGAGGTCGAAGGGGAGGGAGAGCAGCAAGCAAGCAGACAGTGCTGGATAGTGCTGCTATTATTTATATTGTTAATGAGGAGCGTAATGGAATAGAAAGCACACTTTAAAATCTGTGAGTTCCTCCAGCTGGGGAAGCACAATTTGCAAGCACTTTGTAGGGCTGGAAGTCGAAGTGCTCTTGGCAAATGGGAGAAACGGTCTGAGATCAATAAACTGAAATTCAATACAGGGGAGTGCTCTGCACACTCTTAGAAGGAGAACTCAAACATAGAATGATGCTGTGGAGAAGCACCAGGCTGGTAGCAGCAGAGCAGGGTGAGCCTGGGCAAGTGGCAAGGCAGAAGAGAGAGGACTGGAATGGGGAAGGGGCCAAGTGAGAAGTGCCAGAGGTCATGCTAGATGTGAGTTTGGGGAAATCACCATTTCTCCCTCATCAAGATTGAGCCAGGCACAGAACAGCTTCCTGTTGGTCCAGGGATGATGCAGGTGAGCATGGAACAGAGAGGGGCATGGTGGTAGCCTGGAAGACCTGGCTAACAGGGAGAGATTAAAGGAAGTGGTTTGCTCAGGATGGATGACTGGAGGATGAGGGCAGATGTGGTAGCATGTCAAATATCTAAGGACTGTCATTAGACCAACTAATCTTCAGGTAGGCAGAGAAGTTGAGCTCTTTCTCAGTCAGAGTGATCTGGGTTACAGCTAGAGAAACACATGCTGTAACCAGCAAGTGAGGTGAGCCCTGGCTGAGGGCTGTTCCTGTCACCAAAGATATTTTCAAAAGGTTAGACACATATCAGTCAAGGATATCAGGTAGAAAGAGAGGCAAGGGGAGGGGAAGAGGAGATAGATGGACTCTTGTGCCATACATGTCCACGACTGCAGTGATTCAGATTAGGACAGTGCCCAAAATGTGTCTGGTGAATTCCACACGTGCCCAGAGTGACTTCTAATGTTGTCCTAAAATGGTACTTGATTTTAGCAGACAGGTCATACCTCCTATAAAATGTGATATTTAGGGTATCAACAGCATTTGTATCCCCAAAAACATAGGCCAGATTTTTCATATTTAAAATTATTTTCTGCTACCTTACATCAAGCCTGGCTGAGTTTTACACTCAAATCAAAGTTTCTCTACTGGCATGGCCACAATGCTGGCAGTGCCAAAGTTAACATATAAGACAAATTATATGATAAGTCACATGAAATATTGTTTAATCTATATCCAACACTAATATTGTGAGATGTAGAACAGCAACCTCCTTCCTCAAAATTAAAATGAGAAGTGCCAAAAAAGAGGTGCCAGGAAGAAAGCAGAAGCAATTCAGCATTGTGCTGGGCATTAGCTTAACTAGGAAATGGGGGTGAGGTTAGGCTGAGTGAAGCTGATGTGCAGAATAGTTCAAGTTAGCCAATGATATGATAAAAAAAGGCTGCTGTTTCAGGCGTGGTCTGGTTAATCATCATGAGGATTAGGTACAATAGACTCAGGGATGTTGGAAAAAGAAGGCTGTGTTTAAACTAAGAAAGAAAATGTTTTCAGGTGCTATAATTTCAGATTCAGCTAAATTCACTCACCTTTTTTACTCTTCTTTGTAGATGTGCCCTTTTGGACCTCCAGCAGCCTGAGCTGTGCTGTGTTGGATTACCTTCGTCTTCTCCCCTGGAAGATGGACCACAAGTAGCATACATACATCAATACATTTCACTATTTATTATATATTTAAAGAGTCAGATCTTCTGTTAGGAAAGATAGCTCAAACAGAGAGGGAAGTGCACATCATGGTCGCATGGTGAAAAAAACCAAACCAAAAAGAAAATCAGGTTTTGCTACCAGTTGTCCTTGCTTGTATGCCCCCTCTGCCTGCTGCTAGGTGGTAACTCCCTGGCTTGCTCATGTTTCTTGTCATCCACCATGGTCCCTGTGCTATTCTTGCTCTGTTTCCCCAGTTGGCTGGGCTGTGCACCAGTGCCTTTTATGGCAGGGCAGGCGAGGCCAGCGCTTCAGCTGTGCCCCCAGCTTCCCGCTGCTGCCCCCAGCCCGCCCGTGCTCCTGGGACAGGCGGTGGGGCGCAGGGAGGGTATATTTAGCTCACCAAGGAGGAGGGCTACAGCATGACATCAGCCTGGCTGGCTCCTTGCAGCCAGGCCACGCTCCACCGCCTGCCCTGCACCCTTGGCATGGGCGCCTGGCGCCGCCCCGGTCACCCGCTCCTGCTCTGGGCTGCTGACGCAGGATCCGGCCAAACTGCGAAAGCAAATGGCTGAGTGCCCACGTGCTCTGCCGTGCACAGGGCAAAAGCCAGGGCAAGCCCTGTCACTCACCCGCCACTGCTTTGGCAGCACTGGTGGGTGTCAGCGCGGGTTGGGAATTTCAGTCCCTGCCTATCTCCAGTGACAGGCCCCAGTGCCCCTGACATGCTCTGGCTGAGTGCAGCGTTTATCCATAGTTACTCCAGGGCTGGGAGCGGGCTCAGAAGCTCTGCAGTCACAAGGAACACACATTCCTCTGGGTTCATCCTTCCGACTTCACTGGGAGCAGCATGGCAGGAATAGTGATTTCAGCCTCTCTGGTGAGCTCTGGGCACCCACCTCTTGGTGTAAGGCAGATGAGCCCCAGCTTGTTTCAACTCCCCAGGCTGAAGGTTTTCCCCTCTGTTTGGCAGCTGGGAGCGATGTCTGACAGCCAGAATTTTTTTCCTGCCTGGAATCAGGGCTTCAGCAGATGTTATGGTATCTGCAGGTCTTTAACTGCAAAAGGGGTCTGGCCCTTCCATAGGAGCTGCACACAGGCAGTGAAATGTACACTTTGTATTTTTGAGATTAATGAGGCTTCATTCACATGTGACACAGATGACTGGATTTTTGGCAGTGCTGAGCACCTATGACTACTACCACATTCACTCAGAACATGTTGGCACGCAGAGCTCTGGAAAACTAGGCCATGTTTCTCCAGTGCAAAAGGCTTGTTGATGTGTGGGATATAAAATGTGTAAAATTATTTTCGCTCCGCTTCTTAATAACAATAAAAGGATGAGTCATAATTACTTTCTGAGAATATTAAAATTCTAGACATGATGTGTCTTACACTGTACAGTGAATCTCTACAGCACAATGTGTTAAATGCTTTCCTTTATTACAGAATAGTGATGTCTAATAACTCCCAAGCTCAAGTTTCACAGCAGTATTTATAATTCACATCCATAATAACATTTTCCCATTTAGCAGTCTGGGGCAGGTGCCACAATGTGTTGTACAGCACGGGTGCAAATAATGAGATAGGGTGATGTCATTGTATAACATTCCTCCTAAGGGAGCTAAAAATACTCTCTCCCTCTTTCTCACCTTTCATCATCGCCTGCTTCTTCCTGCCTGATGCTTTTGCACCTGTTTCCATGGTAACAGCTTCTATTGTAGCCCAGACCCTCATGCAGATGTTGTCATTGATCCAACACCTTGCGGCAGCTTTGATGGCGCATTGTCTTGTTTCCCACTCCCCTGTCTCTGTTCTCCTCCAGAAAAGATGGGTTGGGAATGCTTCCTCCTGCTCAGGGCCTTTGATCTGAAGGAAGAGAAGGGAGAAAGTTATCGATTCAGCTTTATTACCAATTGTAATCCTTCCTGGAGGGCTTTCTGAGAGCTAAAATAATATGCCATGGAACCAGTTACAGGTTTACTTGTATGGTTGTTAAAATGTGTACCTTAAAAAAAACCAAACAAACCAAATAGAGGCATCAAGAATGATTAACATTAGGATACCATAATTAAAACCTCTCTCTGTTCGGGCATGGAAAACTGCTTTCCTGGAAGATGATGCTGCTTTACTGCTTGCACAGTCTGATCAGAGGCTTTTCTGCTTTTTGGCCATTTTCTTTCCTCTGCTTTTTTTCCCCTTGCTAAGTGCCTAGGGAAGTTTCCACATTTTGGCTGTGTTCATTGTTCAGACTCTCCCCACTGAGGCTTGTCACTCCAGTTTGGCTTGAAGGGAAAGGGAGGGAGGCAGCAGAGCTGTGCTAGAAAAGCTGCACCGTGGATTACTGCTGAAATGAAATGTAGCTGTAAGGAAAAAAAAAAAAAAACAGAGAACAAGGAAATTCTGCTTAATCACCTATTGTCTGCAGTTGTTTTGCATTCTTCGCCTGTCACTCCTCGCTGGAGTCGGACGTTTTTCTCCTGATGATGAGAACCTGACAGACGGATGGTAATGAATGTGTAACTGAAAACCTGGGCTTTTGCATCTGCATTATTTATTCACCTAAAGCAAGAACTGCTCTATATTTAGTGTATGATGTCAGCGCCTTGTTTGCATCCTTAGAAATTGGCAGGGAGCCACATCTCACATGACATTTGAAATCACTGATAAATGCTTCTTTTCACTGAAAGAAAAACAGCTTAATAAATGCGGCTCTTTTCTGCTTTCATCTCTTCCCTCCCCACCACGCTCCCTTCCCCTTCTGGGATTTGTCTCTCCGTGGCAGAGCTCAGCAGCATCTGTGAAGTGGAAATGAGCAGGCAGTACTGCAGATCAAAATGAGGCCGTGGGTAAGCTCGGGAAGTTGCTGCCCTCCCAAGCCCCCCTCTGCTCCCCCCTTCCAAGTCCTGGGGCTCTGCCAAAGAACCAGCCAAGCTGGGAGGAGAGGAAAAAAGGGAGAGAGGGAGAGCCTCCTCCTCCACCCAGCACAGGCTTTGTGGGGATGCTGGTATTCCTGGTATGTAATGAGTTTCAGTTGGGTTTTAGAAGGCAGGGATCAGGGGACAGGCCGGGGTCCCACATGCAGAAATGGCACTGTGATCAATACCAGCAGTTTTCTGCCTTGAACATGTCTTTGGTGCAAGTGTCCAGCAACAAGATCTCACATTTGTGCTTTCATAGGGGAAACACAGCCAGGGCATTTTCCTGGCATTGCTGCGAAGCCAAAGGCAGCGAAAAAATAGCAAATTTTAAGTATAAAAATATAGGTTTGAGTGCCAGAACTTCATTTGCCATTTCCTAGCAGGGCTCCACTGAATTTCCATGCACCAGTTCAGGCCATTTCAGGGTCTGATTCTTAATTCAAACATGGTGCAAGTCAGGAGGGTACAGGAGATCAGTGCAGCTCCTAGCTCACAGGGTCATGCCCATCCTAACACCTTGGGGCTAGTTTTCCAAAGCTGGCAGGTGCCATGGTTCCACAGCCTATCTTGGCTTTCCATAGCAGCAGTGATAAGACCTGTAGGGAGCTGCAAATGTAATATCAACAGATCCCAAGGTTACAATTTGGGGCCTGAGTGGGAGGCTGCTCAGATAAAGAGCGCGGCCTACCATGGGGCCAGTGTCCTCAGCAGTACCAACTGATACATGAGAAATTAATTTAAAATAGGCAGCTGACCCATAGAAACAATCAGACCATTTACTTTGGAAAGGATTTCTTGCAATAAACAAAAGCAGTTAGTGTGAAGGCAAAAATCTACTCTCTCCAGCATTTCCCTACCAGGGTATAACATCCCTGCTGCCAATGCAGATCCAGCAAGAAGTAGAAGAGAGAAGACAGCTTTGCTGCAGAGCTGCTATGCTGCAGATGAATGACTTTTCCTATTAAGCAAACCCATTCAAGCTTCCGCTCCACAGCCATTTACTTGATGGGTTTGAACAATAATGAACCAGGATTAAAAAAACCTGCCCCTGAGAAATTCAGGCTGCTTCAGCAAATGGGATCAAATAAAGTTGGTAGTATCATGTGGCCTGCTAATATTCAGAAATGACATCAATGTATCCTGAGCTTATTCAAACCAGCATTTTGCTTTGGTTTGTTGAATAGGGCGACCTGCAGGTTAAGCATCAGAGAGACATTTGGGAGGAATTTAACAGACAAAGGTGGGGACAAAGCTCAAAAGGAAATTCTTTCAAGAACTTTAGCATAAAACATGCTCCATAAAGAAATATGTGAGACAAGGTTTTAAATGAGACAGTTGTCCTCCCAGGAAAAAACATCATGAAGTTGTTACACAGAAACTAATTTAAAAAAAAAAGTCAGGCAATGCCGCAAGATGATATCTCAGTAGTCCCAGATGTTCTGTGTTCTGGGAAAAAGGAGGAAAGATTACTCTCAGAAATTCACCCTGTGTTGGCAGGATACTGAAGGAAACTTGGAGTGAGTTTGTAAAATATAGAAAGATGCTGTTCTTTAGAGTAAAGTCAGCAGCATCTATAAATAGCTGGCTGTCATTTCAAAATGACTAATTTCAAAAAAAGGCTGAATGAAGCCTGATGGCCCATACTGGGCAGGAACCAGTACAATGGCTGCCACGGGTCCAGGAATTAGTAAATCAGCATTTATTCCTGATCATGTAATGTATTTGTTGTGTGATATGAGATCCCAATAGCTGTCTGCCTTCATTCCTTTCAATAACACTAGAAAATCACTTCCTCCTTTCCCCCAAGGTCATAATCCTTGCATGTTAAAAACGGAGGGCTTGGGTGCTCACTTGCTGTACCTCCACCAGCTTGCTTGGTGTCAGATACTTTGCTCCGTTTGGGCTTCAGCCATAGCCATGTGGCTAGTTGAGGACAGCTGCCTATACCTAAATCAAATCTTGCAGAATTGCCACTCACCATTAATACTCTGGAAAGCTGCAAGGAGTTCATCTCAATGGTGCCTAGGCAAAATTTTGTGTAGCAGTGTTATAGCTGAGAGACCATGGCAGAAGTGTGGGAAGGGAAGAGGAGCCCCACTGACGAGATTAAGTTCCTAAGCCTCCCAACAGCATGCTGAAGGGACATGGGTAGTTGAGAACTTGTGTCTGCTGTCACCTCTGGCACTAGCAGCCATCTCTCAGGGAGTCACAGCGCAGTCCTAACTGCACGTAAGGCAGGTGGCAAGGGGAAGCCCCAGGTGAGAATGTGAAGCAGCTTTTTTAACTCATTACCCCCAAAATGCCCACCGTGTTCAGATCTCACTTCCTTTGAGTGGAGAGTGGCAAGTGGGGCTGAGACAGAGAGCTGAGGGACAAGAGCAATGGCTCTGACATCTCCCTGCTTGTTCCTGGTCATCTTAAAAGTCATATGTGCAAGGGAAAAGACAAGAACTGCCTGGGATGCAGCAGGGATGAAGAGCTTTAACCCGCACCTGGAGGTATGGGGGGAGTCTGGACCTGATCTAGTGTAGCTTGCACTGTCAAGTTTCCTACCACCAGCAATAGGCCAACATCATGGTTATGTGACATGCAGACACAGCTCTCAAACACCTAAGCCAGTTTTACATCACACCTTTCATTATTTTGGGAGGTGTTTCCACAGAGGTTCTCATTTCAGTGTATTAGCCCCCTGTTCCACTGCAACTGATGTTCTGAATGTGACTTCAGCATCATTTAGCAGCCAAGAGAATGAAGTGAGAGAAGACTGAATTGACAGCAAGCTGGGATAGCAGGAACACTGTCATGTGGCTCTATGCAGATGAAGTCCACAGAGGGGGGGGACTAAATCAGGAAAGCTGTGATTACTTTTTCCCCCTCTGGTGAAAGCTGGGAGATAACTCACAAAGCTTTGCTCATGAGCAGAGGTGACAGAGAGGGTGCCCAGCCTTTGTATCTTTTCAGCTGTTCCCTGGAGCATGAAACTGCTCTTTTCAAGCTGAAGACGTCAGGAAGGGCATCTTATGCTTGCCATTTTTGATGAGAGGATTTAAGGGCCATCTGGCTGAGGACCTAACTTTAAACCCACAAGCAATCAATTTGTTTTGATGCTCTGAAATTGCTGTGCTAAACCAAGAAAGATGGATAAAATGATAGGACATCAGCAACAGAGTTGGGTGGTTAAGGCAGATATACTGAGTTTCTCTCTGCGACATAACCTCTCTGGTACATACCTTTCTCTTTGGCCCACAGCAGTTGTATTTCAAGGCCTGCTAATATGGATCAGTGATAGAGCAATTCTCTTACAGAGGGTCAAAAGTACTTCTCACATATTTTCACACATTTTTTTAACACAACAATAACCTGTGTCTTTGCTTCTCAAGTAAAAACCAAGTTGCTTTGGTTATTTATCTTCATCTAGTATTTTGCTTCATGTGAAGCTGTAAATGAGAAAAGTATCTGCATATCCTTTAAGTTCCTAAACCCCAAAGCATTTAATAAGAAATAAGCCATTAGTGACCTGTCATTTCTTTGCATCCAGAACAATTTCCAGCTGAAACCCTGGCGACAATGTAATGATTCAAAGCTTACAGATGTTTAATGAAGATTTTCTCGGAATATCTAGTCATATGGATTTCACAAGCTACATTTGTCTGTTTGCCATCAGACAAATATGATATATATTAGATTCACCTTTACCCATGAACTACTTGAATGAGGCTTCATCAAAGAAAGTATGCTTTTCATCATGGTTTTTACTGGCAATAGAGCTGTGCCCAGAAGCACTCTGTGCTAAGTCTTTTTCTTGTAAATACCCACAGGCTTATAGCTCATCTTCTTTCATTCAGAACCTGGTGAGCCTGTAGGAAGGGGAAAAACAGTTCTTGGTTCTGTCAGTTGGGGAGTCTTCCTTATGCTGAACTAGGGCAGAGAAACATCTTACTTCCCCCACACTTTTGGAGCTCAGCCTTAATTGCAAATGTGATGTCCTTCAATGTAATCAGTTATTCCCTTGTTCTGAGTTCTCCTAAGTGCTTGATTGACCTTCACTGTCCCTCCAGCTCTTTGTCCCTCCTGGCAAAAGATAAGATAAAACCTGTCAATGTGTTGGAGAGCTCTAACAGATCTTTCCTGTGTGGATTACATCGTGGTTGTTCCCTGACACTGTGTTGCCTGCTTGTCCAACTTTGGCTTTGATTGATGAGAACCAGGAGAGATTGTTTTAGCAAACATGGCAGCCCCATGGCAAGGAGAAAGACAGGGTCAGCTTAGGCTTACTGGTGTAACCAATGAAGGATGAAGCAGTCACCTTCTGCAGCTTTACTGCATGTGATGTTTCATGTTCCTTTCCCTATATTTTGCCTGCCAGGGAACAGAAGAAGGTGGTTCCCACATAATAGGACCTTGCCAGTTTCCTTCCCTTTCTCCTTTGCCTTCCTCTCAGTCTCATCTCATCTGCCTTCCCTGCTCTTTCCTGCTCTTGTCCTTCTCATACCTCTTCTTTAGCTCTTTCCTAATTAAGATCTTAAACCCTATCTCTTTTCACACTGATCATGCCATTACTGTCTTATTTGCAAATTCTTTTTTTGTCCCTTTTGCTTCCTTGTTCCTTTTATTGCCTTTATTGTCTCTTTTGAGATAGCTCTTCAGGTCAAGGACTGCCCCACGGTTCAGACCTGTGCAATGCCTTGCCAAGTGCTCTGCTCGGCAACAGCAGACAACAGAAATCTCACGTGCATCTCAACACTATAAAGCTCATGAGCTCCACTTTGCAGACTGAAGTCTCCTACCGGCAATGGACTTTGTTACCTGGGGCGACACTGAAGCAAGCTTTTTGTGGTGTGCCTTGTGACTGCTTGGCAGGAGCCTTTCTTTCCTGCTGCCAGCTAGGAATGGGGTTAGGTGTTCATTTCCAGGACCATCTGATGCGTGCCCCTTCGCAATCCAACAACAAATCAAATTCTAAAGAGCAGTGCAGTTGCTGAACTCTGGGAAGCAGCTGTAGGAGAACAGGTTGTTCGTTTGTCCACAGACTGGAGTGGCCTGTGCAGTGCAGCGAGGAAGGGCACAGAGCTGGTGGGGTGTGTGGGAGTGCCTGGACCCTCGCAGTCAAGGAGCCTTGCCTGAGTATGGGGCATTCTGCTCCGGAGGGGAGGCCGGGAGGGGGGCAGCCAGCTGGAGGCATCTGGCAGGGCAGGCAAGGGCTGGGACACCCTGACAGCCGTGAGGGGAAGGAGTGGCTCTATGCAGCTGATTAGCTGTTCCCCTCTGCTGTTTCCCGACTTTATAAGATCCTTGAACCTTGAAGTGGAAACAGTGATACAGGATTGGGCAGCAGCTACCTAATTTTCTCCTGGCTCTCTCTCACACCACCCACAGCTGGTGGGGTGAGGCTTCCCTGAACTAGCAGCTGCACTGATACAAAGTCCTCTGTCTGAGAGGGAGTGGGTAGACTGAGGGAGCGAGTCACTGGCTACTTTGCTTCTATCCTAGGCTTTTAGCTTGGGAAATCTGGTCACTCTGTGCCTGCACCTGTGGGTGGAGCAGGCTTCTTGCTCCTGTTCTGGCTGCCAAGTACCAGACTGCTCCCTCAGTGCTCCAAAAGCACCCAAGACATTATGGTGACAAAGACAGGAAGGGTTCCAGCAAAAAGATTGGAATACTTCAGGTGATTTTGGAGCTGCTCAGTAGCACAGGTGAAACCAAGTTTTCCATCTGGAGGCTGAGCAGCCAGGACCACTCTGGCCATGGGACAAGGGGAAGGGTGGAGCTGGAAGGGGGAGATGTGTGGCAGATCCCAAGTGTCCTAGAGTTCCACTCCCTCAGCAGGCTAACCACATCCTTCTCATCCTGACCTCTAAGTGGTGGCAGCAGAAAGCCAGCTCTCCAGCACTGTGGAGCACACAGAATAGCTGGTGGGGACATGGCTGTTTTGGTGCCCTGAGTCATCTGCTGCCCTGAGCCTCTGGCTAAGGGCCAGCCAAGCGATACCTACATCAGGCAAAAGCCTGGCCCGAGCAAGCCCAGCTGCTCCATCAGTACCAGCGTGCAGCTGGCTCCCGTGCTGGGAAGCAGGACTGTCCCATCTGTTTGGCCCAGGGGCAGCACAGGCGGCCGTGCTGCTCGCTGAGACACTGCACAGCCCTCGGGACCAGCGCTGCTGAGCTCTTGGGGAAATGTGGAGTGTGGGCACGACCTTGCACAGTGGGTGCAGTGAATGGGGCCAAGCAGGGACGGCACAGGCAGTAGGCTTGCAGCAGCAAGACTGCTGTGTTTCCCCAGCCTGCTGGCTTTTCTCTCCTTGTATGCAGGCATTGGAAAACACTGGGGTTCAGTCACACTGGGAGCCATGTGAGCACTGGGCTGTGGCCACCCTCCTGCTCCTGGGTTGTGGCGGGCTGACACCTACTGTGACCTCCTCACCTCATGCCCTTGGCACTGCTCCTGGCATCAGATATCACAGCTTTGCATAGTTGCAACTCCTACTGACTTGGGTCAGGGTTTGCCTTGAGGGCCTGGAGCAGTGGCGCTGCTCGGGGCTGTTGTGAGATGAGAGTGACTCATTGCTCCTGCTCCCTGCCTTCCTTTTCATGTACAAAACAAGCAAGGCCTGGACTTGTCCCTGTTCCCATCCCCTTATCTGGCTTTCCACACAGCCCGAGTAAGCAGACCTGTGAAGAGTGGCCTTGTAAGGACCTGGTTTGCACACATTTGCCAGTCTTCTCTTCCATTTAGTGGATGCTGAAATAAAGAAAAAAGCTCTGTGCCCCCACTGCCCAGGGCACACTGGGTGCATCTGTTTCCCTCCTCTTAACAGCCTGTCACTGCAGAATTCACTCGCCATCGCTGAGATTTAGCTATTTCCCTGAAGGGTCTGCTCAGCATCAGATATGCACATGTGCAACATCCATTTAAATCCATAATAAATGTGCACACACATTTTGTGTGGTGACTGGCCCCCTGACTCACACAAAAATGTATTTTAAATGGGCTTGGAGGATTTGGGCCGTCATTAAGTTTCAAGGAACAAGGTGCACTCCTGTATTTCTGTGCACCAGGGACCTGGGGATGTACATATCGTGAAAGACCGAACTCACGCTGCCCTTGCTGCATCCCCTCTCCCCAGCCACCTCCTCGGAATGAAGAAACACAAGACTCCGGCATTTTCTTTGTGGCGTAGACTTCCTGTTGCAATCCTCCTCTCCCTCACCAGCACAGCGAAATCTGCTTAGCCTTTCCTTTCTCACACATGTTTCAGATGTGCAGGGGTGTGATTGTAAACAATGTCATCGGCCGTGCCAGAGCTGTCTGCTCCTGCCGTGCTCCCTTCCCAGCACCCCAGGGGTTCCCGTAACAGGGCGTAAAGCAAACAAAGCAAAACAGTAATCTGCTGTTCCAATGGCATTTTTTTTGTTTTTAGAAAATGTTAATGATAGGTTATGTGATTACCCTAGGTTTGGCTCCACTTACTCTTTATTAAGCACATCTGGTATTTAGTAACAGTGTAAGTAGCAGGAGTTTTTCTGGCGCGCAAATGAGATTATCCAATGTTGCCATGCAGTATGGAAACTCCTCAGGGAAGCCAGTGAACTGCGTGGAGATACAAGACTTTCTTTTTGGCTGGGCATGCAGCCAGAATAGCTAAAAAATGTGGATTGGCACAGAGCTCTTGCCACGCAAACACTTCTGGAAATTTCTGTGTTCAGGCCTGCCAAACCCTTCCTATGTAACATGAGTTTCTGTCTTCCTCAGCAGCCCGTCTGAAGCCCGAGCTCTCCTGTACACTTTAAAAAGGAAAAATGAAAAAAAACTCCAAGGCAATCTTTCAGTCTTGTTTCCAGCATGCCACTGCCAAGCTAACAATTTCACCGAATTAGGGGGAATTTCCTAAAACATTTCTTTGAGCTACATTGAGTGCAACATGTGGGAGACAACTGTGTTTCCTGGAGAAGAAAGGAGAGCTGTCTCACTCGTGGAGACTGCCTAATGTCTAGCAGGAGAAAAACAACCAGCCATGACAAGAAAATGTTTTTTAAAACTTGGCGCGAGAAGCAGATTTTATTTATTTTGAATGCCTTTTCCAGTCTGGTCAATGTAGTGTATGAAGAGAGGGTTGGTGGAGGGAAGCTGGTGTTTTTGTTAGGGCCCACGGCTCGGAGTCAGGAGGTCTGGACTCTATTTCTGGCTCTGCTGTAGCCTTCCTGTGGGACTTGGGTGAAGCTCTTGGAGGTGAGTTGTTCCAGTCTCTGAGCTTCTTGATGCATTTAATGGGGGTATTGTTTGCCGGTTTCATATGTGTTTGTGTGAACTCAGGCTCTGCGGCCAAAATTATTAATCCTCCATGTTTCTTAAGGAAAGGACTGGGAAGGATATGAAGCAGAAAAGCAAATTTTCATTTGTTGCTTGACTGTGCTTGGCTGCTGCTGTTGCAAGACACTGGCCTTTGGATCTTTAAACTCGGTCGCTTTGTGTCTAGGGATCTTTGTGGGTGTTCCTGACAAACCCCTGTCAGTTTTGCCTCTCCCATCCCTAACAATGGGACACATGCATTTATACTGCAACTTTGTTGATTTAGTGATGGTACCCTTGGGAAGGAGTTGGTTTCTAGACTTTTTCACTGTGGAGAGCGACTTTAGTGTGAAGGCTGACCTTGAGCAGAGGGGATTCATCACAGCAACTTACAAACACATTGTGCACTATTTCTACATGGCCAGCGACCAGCTCTAGCAATTGGGTTGTGCATGGCTGTCCTTCCTGTGGGTCAGCTGGCAGTGCAGCAGGGAACTGCCTAGTAAAGCTCAGGAAGGGAGTGCAAAAGCACCCTAACAGGCACTGCTGGCTGGCTGCTGCCTGGTGGCTCAGCTGTCCTCTGCGATGAACTTCTGATGCAATTTCCAGCCACAGAAAGAACATCTCATCCAGAGAGCTGACGGGACTCCAAACTGCATACCAACATAAGTGGAAAAGGGGATCTGGCTCTGCTGCTGCGTGCTTTTGGCCACAGTAACCCTCCCCACTTCCAAGAGAGACAAGGGAAGGGGCAGCCCTTGATCTGTGTGGCACCCACAACATTCTTTGGGAAAGTGGGGGAGGATTAGTAACAATGACAAAACAGGCATAGCTATGCAAAGGACAAACAGATAAACTTGGGATTTTCCTGTCTGCTGACCCACCCTCTGATAAGCCAAAGGAATAACTCTCTGTGGGTTAGCTTGTGCACAAGCAAAGCTTCTTTTCAGCCCAGTCTTGCTTCTGTAAACATCACTCCCATGGCTGTGGCTCCTGTGGCTGTTGTGACATCCATGGCTTATAAGTGACATTTTGTGGAGTAGCTAATGGGTAAGGATACAGAAAGTTTGCAGGGCAGTGGGGTGTGAGGGAATAAGAATAACACACAGAGGAAGAAAGGGAAGGACGGCAAGAATGGGGAATAAGGATGTGTAAGATTCAAGGTGAAAGAACTTAATTTCCTCAGGCATGCAAATACGAAAGGAGAGAAAATATCAGGCAGGGAGAAATGGAGAGGAGAGCAGTGGAGACCTAAAGAGCCAGACCAAAGAAACTGAGAATGACAATGGCCAGGAACGAATGGGAATGACCAGAAAAAAAAATCAGAAAGTAGTAAAAACCATGGTGTAAAGAAACGGCATGACATAATGAACAAGAGAAGAAATTGTTTTAGAAGAGGGAATGCAAACCAAGACAGCAGGGAATTATGTGGAGAAAACAGAAAAGTCAGAGGTGGAAGTAGGAATAATAAGACAGAGACATAGGAGAAAGCAGGTGAAACAAAGAGCCTCACACTGTTCTTAGGTTAATGAAGTTTCTTTTTACTAGTTCAGCATTGTGTTGCAATGTCCCAAGAGGAATTTTGTTTCTTTGTCTCTTTTGGCCACTTATGGCTAATTATTCTGGGTTCCATGACTAAGTAATTAGAAGAAAAGGAAAAGAGCCTAAAAGTCACCCGGATGTGTCATAAGGCTTTGTCTGAAGGACTGCTCCCTTCAGAGGGAATTGTTTCTAGAAAATAGCTGGGATGCTGACATCCCCAGTGTACATGTGGCTGGCCTCTGTGTCGCCTGGGTAAGCTGTAGGGGCTCAAAGATTTCTGAGCCCTCCCACCCACTTTGCTGCAAATTGCTCTGTTCTGCTTGGGAGGGATGATGAGGAAGGGAGGATCCTAGCAGAATCCTCTTGCCAGCATGTCTCAAAGCTGGCTCTGATCCTGCAGGATTTGACCAATATTTGTTGAAAGTGGAGCAACTCAGAGTGCCGGGTGGCTTGATCCTAGTCCCCAGTCAGTGGGAAGTGACAAAAGCAAAAGAAGATTGCAGATTTCTCTTCTGATCTAATATCTAATACTCCTTTTCTTTACATGCTTTACTCACATTAGCTTGGTGCCTTTCATTTACGTATTGAAGAGAGACATTCAGGAGGCACCTGACAATTTCTGCATTCACTAAGGAACCTGAAGCCTGGGAGTAAACATCAGAGGAGAGCTTTTTCTCTGGAATTATATAATCTCTGTTATGAATATGGTAATTAAACAACACCTTACAGTAAAGGGGTAGAACATCTTAGTTAGTATAAGCAAGGCATGTAACTGCACTGTATGTCTTAAATCACAGTTTCAACTAAAAAATAAAAATATGGCCTAAAAAGCATTCTGTGCTGGACCAGGACATTGTAGCCCCATGCAGCCAAGCACTGAACAAGCACAAACTTACTATGCTGGTTCAGATATGTTAGACACATTCTGGCAGACACTGAACCAAATCAGGTAATGTCCCCCAGTCAGCATAAAACTGGCATAAACACCACATCGTGTGCTCTGACTAATTCAACAGAAACATACTGCTGTGCTTATGCCAGATACAGATCCAGTACACACAGGAGGTGCTCCTGCAGTGCCAATGTTAATGAAGCTGGAAGCAGAGCCATGTGCATTAGCTGCATGTTTTGAATTCTTAGGAATGGCAGCCATTCATGGCAGGGGGCTTTTTCAGAACAATCATAAAAGGGCATTTTTTTTTTTTTTCTGGGGTGACAAAATTGTTTCCTTTGTTTCCAATAATCTCAGCATTTGAAAATACTGAATTGGTCCTTTTGTTTGCTGTGTCCATTTATTGCAGATTGTAGTCTCAGTGCAGCTCATGTTGGGATGACCAGTCCTCCCACCTTCCATCACACAATTATGCCAGTCTGTTTAAAGATGCTGACTAAGCATTATGTTGACTGCCTTGCCATGAAAACAGTTTGCCATACCAGAACTGTTGCTTAAAATCAAGCATTTAAACCATTTGAGACTGAAGGAAATCATTTGGTCAATTGAGACCCTCTCCTCGGTTTTTCTTGATGTACATACCCCAGTGATGTGCCAGAATGGCCCTTGGTATTTTCTTGTTAAAGTTTTATGAACAAATTGGAGAAAAGCTTAGAATAATTTCTTTACCTCTGAGGAAAATCACAGACTCTTAACATTATGCTTCACCATCTCTGCAAGAGATGATTTATTCCTGGAGCTCATAAAACATTCTTGAAAGAGTAAAATTTTTGCCTTGAGACTGCAGCATATTGCACCAAGTGTCGGACACTTTCAAAACAATTTCCTGAGAGGATGTGAAAGGTAGATTGGGATCCAAGGGGACACATTTTTCTTCTTTCCTTTCATATTCCCAGAGCACCTTCCCATTTCTATAGGAAATGCAGTGCAGAACACTAATCTTGGTCGACTAAAAGGAACACTTTTTCTCATTTCAAAGAGGAATGCAAGTCTCAAAAATTGAAGCTAAACCTGGTAACTGTAATAACGCTTGGCACTTACATGCAGGTTTTAATCTTCTAGCCGCTTTACATTAAGTAATGAATCCTCAGGACTTCCCTGTGGAGTAGGTAGCTGAGTATTATTAGCCCCCTTCTGCAAACGGAAAAGATGTTAAGTACCTTGCCTAAAGCTAGCGAGAGATCCTGTTGTAGAGTTGGGATCAGAGGTTAGGAGTTCTTGTGCTTTCAATTCTCGTACCTATTGTGTCACTTAAGCACAGAGCCATAATTGAATATCGTAATGACCCTGGGGTGAAATGATTCCAGCTACTCAGATCCGAGCACGGCTCCTCTGATGGTCAGAGACTCGGTGCTGCAGTTGCACACAGCTGGACGGAGCACGAGTGCCTAATGGGCAGGATAAAGAAGTGCCATTCTCTTTGGCCTCCTCAGACTTACCACTGGGCAGTGTTCACCAGGCCAGGTCTCAGCTCAGCTCTTCAGACAGCTGTGCCTTCACTTTAAAACATAAGGCCAAATGTTCACCTTCAATGGGTGTCTTGCAACTAAGAAATTCATCTTCAAAGGCAGATGCTGCTGTTGAGACCAAGGTTATTGTTCATCAACTTTTGTGTGACACTTTTTACAACAGAATAGGTAACTCTCTTTCTAGGTAATTCATGCTTCATGCTTATGCAGGAGTATGGAAAGAAACCCAAACCCTGTGCTCTGTGCTAAAGCAGATTCTTCTCTACCTTTAGGAATAGATTTTTTTGTGTTCTGCCATCCTCACATCACTTGAATGGGAGCACAGGTCCTGCTTTTCACAGGGCTTTTAGGAGGGTTCACAGATCTCAGCCTTGCCCCTAACCAGTGTGTTCCTTAGACATGGAATGACATATTAAAAATGAGAGTATAAGATGAAAATTGTGAGCAAAATTACCATAAATTGCCACACAGTTGCTAATGTGAATAAAGGAAGTGCGTTCCCATGAATTCTGCAAAGAATGCTCCATTTCAGTGTTTCTCAGGCAAAGAAATGTTTTCTTTTTCTTTTCTAAATGCCTATTTCCATTAGCAGTATTTTCTGCATGTTGTTCAACCATGTTTTCATCACATCAAGGTGCCATCAGGCATTAAAGCTTAAGAACTGGCTTGTATCTCTCACTGGCTGCCCATGTATATTGATGTGGTGCAGGATGACACATCATAAAGGGAAAGTGGGTAAAATGCACTTGTTCACTAATATTTTCCTTCTGACAATGCCATTTATATGGAACGGACACAAATCCATCCCTGAACACTCTGACTCCAGCTCTGCACACAGAGAATATATTATTGCAGTTGGGAACTGGAGTCAGTTTTGCACCTGACACAGCTTTCATTTTGGAACAGAATCAGAGGTTTTGGAACTTGAGACTGATCCACACCCCAAGTTTATTTTGTTTCTACATAGGAAAAATGTGGTTATCCCCTGATGCTGCTGGCCAGGATAAGAATGATTCTTGCACTGAAAATACAGAAACATATTTGCTCTGAGAATGAAAATATGACATTTTCTCATTCCGGTGAATTTTGTCTAATGATTTTGCCTTGAAAACCACCTAGTTCTACTAATTGGTCACTAGAGATTATGAATATCAGCCTTGCATTAACATTTTAAAATGAAATACTAGAATGACCTTTCTGGAGCTCTCTGACTATTTCTAGGAGTATTGCAATGAAGTAGGGTGTTTAGAGTCAGAAAGATTGTGTGAGAATTAAATGGATTGTCAGAGACTACTGAATCCCGCCATAAGTGAGAGACAAGCTGGGAGGGCAACGAACCTTGCAGGGCACTGATGCTGACTGATATGCATCTTGTATTTTAAAATACAATAATATAAACACGATGTAGACCAGGTTGTTAACTTGTCTGGAGTCTTCTCACTCGGGTTTGTGTCCTCCAGAGAGGTGCTGGACCCTGAGGAGCCCTGCTGAGCTGCATGGAGATACAGAGAATGTCCTTCATGCATGACCTGGACATCACCTCCCATGGTCAGTGTGCAGGCCATTTGAGATAAAGAAGGTTCTCCACACTACATTTGCTGGCACTGGGATTTTTGCTAAACATCAATGTTTCCAACTGCGCAAAGTATTTATAAAGCACACAACATGTCTGTCAGAGCAAAGTATGCTTTTAATATAATGTAGCATGAGCATGTGGAAAAAATAATGGAGACTGTTCTTCATCCAGAATTCAAGCACAACAAACTGCATTTACATCAAAAATTTTAGAACTTGTTTTTCTTAAATGTTTCGTTAAATATTAAGGAAATGTAAACACATATGTTAAAAATTGTGCCAATGTCCTATAGATTGCATAGGAAGGACTTGGAGTTTCCTTTCACATTGGTATTGCATCATAATTCCATGAGGTCATGTTTGCCCGCGAGGAGGATTGGGTTAATAGTTCCCTCCCTGTTACACACGTATGTTGCTGCAAAAGGAGGGCATGTCTGGAGCACTGACAGGTATAAAGTGTGTTGAAATGTGTCTTTGTGAGAGCTATTTCCCTCTTCCTTACCTTTTTTTTTTAAAGGGAAATACGCTTTCTCGTCCCATACTGACATGTGAGCTACCTCAGCTAAATCCTTTGCTGAAGAACAGAGCTCTTTGGTGATCAAGTATTATATCTCTTCACAAATCAGAGAGAGGGTAACATGATTATATGAATACTCTCAACTGGTCTGTTTTATGAGGCTGTTGTAACAAGACTATCCATTTTCTTCAAATGTATTTTGGGAGCTAGAAGCAGAGGAGACAGTGTTGGGCCAGGAAGCACTGCTGAGCAGGATGGGTAGATGGAAGAAGGCCATGGCTTCTGTTGACCAAAGGTGTAGAAATGAAGGAAGAAATTAGGAAGCCAGCTGCTGTCCTCTTCTTGCTTTTGTCTTGCTGCACCTGCCCTGCTTTTTTTTTGGTAATTCCTGCCTTATTCATTTCCCTGTTTTGCTCCTTGAGGCTTTTCGCCTGCTGAAGAGATCCAGAAAACCCTCTTGCAGACCACTGCCCCCACGTCACTCCCACAGGCAGCCCTTCCTGAAGCTACTGCTGCTGTGTCCACGACTCTGCTGGTGGGGAAGAAAGAGCAGAGGAGGGAGGGATGGCCACAAACAGCATTGTGCCCTGGCAGGTCCTGGCAAGAGGGAGGCAGAAATACAAGGGAATGCCTGACGGATGTGCAAGGCTGCAGCTGAGTGCTGGTGAGCATTTCAGGGGAGCTTTATGTCATGTGGCTGCTTGAGTAGGTATGGCCTAGAATGAATGGACATGGATTTCCTTCATTTTTGGTGCAGTGAAAGGTAGGGTCAGTTACTCAGTCCAGTCAACACCAGCTGCTGTAGAAAGATTGCCTTGAGCACAGTCTGGGAAAGATGTGGTTGAGAGTATTGCCTTTTTAATCTCCATAGGCCATGTAACTGGATTTTCCCAAAATACCAATCCAGCTCCTGGGCTGTTCCGTGAAGCTGACCCTCTTTGGAAACCCTGCATGACGTGGTTAATATTCTTCTCACATTTGCCAGGAGTTAACCCAAGGACTAATAATATAACTGGAATATCAGCTTCTATTTTTACATAGTGTTTTCCTAAATATTCCCTTAAATATTATCTGATAAAAAGGGGAATAGAAGGAAACAATGTGTTGTCCTGCATAATTGCTCATCACACTAGTCAAGCATGGGATAAGGCTGGAATTCATATGCTTTGTTATCTTAAAATTTTATCAGGGACAAGAACATCCTTAGGTACTTTCACAGTGTTGACACCAGTATCCTGTGAAATAAACTGACAGGGGATTATCCCTTACAGGAAATGGAGTGCCAAAGCAGGAAGCTGCACTATCAGCTCACAGCAAACCAGTGCTCTTGAGTGGTTTAGGTGCAGTCAAGCACCCAAAGTGGAAAGGTTTTCTGTGGTACATGGTATAAACCCAGGACAATATTAACTTGAAATTACTCAGGATTTCAACATTCTTCTTTTATGAGGAAGTCAAATTGCTCCTCAGATAATTGCATGGTAATTCAGGATCTCTGGGCTTCTTTCCTGCTTGTTTCTTGTCTTAAGATGCTGGTGTTGGTGGCACTATGAAGGAATTTACACACTGACTGTGGGGCTGGTGGGTTTTGACAGCTACTGACACACTGTGCATCCTTCACTCTGACTCACTGCTGTCTACCCTGTAGAGGTGAGCCGTAAGGTTTCCTTAATCCCCACAGAGCCCTCTGGTACTCACAGAACTACAAAATGTTGTCATTAAAACAGAAACACCCATTTTATTCCACACTATGACTGATAACCCATTTTATTTTCCAGCCCCATTTTTCTTGTTTTCCTCTGCCAATAAATCACTTCATAAAGGAATTGGAAGGCTCTTCTTGTACGTGATGAACAGCCAGCCCTTTCTCAATGTGTGGCCCTTGCCTGGACTTGCCATTATTTGAGGTGTAGATGGGTTTGTGTACAAGCCTGTGCACACACGTGCGTGCTTGCAAAAGCACTCGCTGGGTGAGCTCCAGGCTAGCCATTAGATTTCCCCTGCTATTACTCTACTGTACATATTCCCAGCAGATTAGAGCAGAATTTTTTTTATACGCTCTTCTATAAAAAGTGTGCTATATTGATTGCAGCACAGTGAGCTGCTGTGGTTGATATCTGAGCGCTAACCCAGATAGGGATTAGCATTACATCAGCCATCAGGCGAGGGAACCTGGCGAGCTGCCAGCCTGTAAAAATGGAAGACATTTGCGTCACTGTTCCCTTGGTAATGCTTCTTGGAGCCGTGTCAGCTGTCCCCCGAGGTTGTTTCCTTAATATGTCAACAGACATTCCTGAATCTTTAATGCTGAATAGCTCTTTTTCCTCTTCGAGAAACACTTAGGTGACAGTGTAGCTAGTGTCTCCTGCTACCCTATGTATTAAAAAATTATATACCTATGTAGATGAGACTTAATACCTTTCGGGGGAGGGTCACAGCAGTTACAGTCAGATCAGGGTGAAGCACAAAGCCCGTCTGCAGGGGGATTGCCGTTTGGATGCACTGAGGAAGCAGCAGCCCTGCTCAAAACCACTCCTTCTCTGCCTCCAGAGCACCCCACTGGAGGGAGCGAAAGCATCTGTGTTAGATCAGTTGTTGGAATTTGCTAACATTTGGGATAAGCTATCTGACCTTGCTGTAGGAATTCCAGTTCCACACAATAACTTCAGGTTAATGCCCGAAAGCAGTGGGACTGTGTGCGCAGTGACCTCTAGCTTCCGGAAGACATTTGTAAGTGCCAATTGTGAGAAAAGTCTGAGCTTTTATCCAATGGCATTTTCACCTTTCTGCTTCTCCAGGCAGCCAAATGATATTTTCAAGTCGAAGAATTAAAATGCAAGTAAGATAGGCTGAACAAAATTTGAGCATGTGCCCTTTCAGCTGAAAGTAAACATCCGCTATCAAAAAGACCTTTTGTTCTTAGGTGACAGTTTAAAGTTTGCTGTAGTAATTAATCAAAGACTCATATTTTAATAGTTCAGGAAGAGAGAGCAAAGAAGTAATTCTAAGAAATCACTTCGTGAGTGGCTTAATTTTGGTCAAGGAGCACTACAGAGTGCTCATGATAATTTACCCCACTTGTATGCATTTCACGCAACCTACTGACCGAGCAGAAAGCCACTCTGCTGGTTGAAACTCAGTTTTGCCAAGGGGACAGAGAGCACTGTTAGTGTGCAGTCGCAGACAGGTGCTGAGTGACTCAGTGCAGTGGGAGAGCACGGAGCACCCACTGCAGCAGCACCCCTAGGGAGGGCCAACCATGCCTCCCGCTGTCTCAGAGTGCCGGCAGAACTGGCTTTCCCCTCAACCTCATGACACCTGAATCCCACACAGAGATAAACAAGCTCAGCTGCTTGGTCTGCACCCCAGCTTCCCTCACAGAGCTTGGTGCTCATTGAGTTGGAGCCACTGATGTGTTCTACTCTTGGCCCATGCTGCCATTCTGCTGGGAGAGCTGGAAGAGGGAGGCGGGAAAAATGTGACTCATAGGGATGATCCAAAACTGGGACAGGGTCATATGCTGGAGGCAGGTGAAGAAGACTGATGTGCAAACCCGGAGGTGTTTGGCTGTAGGTTACCAGCCTGGCAAGAAGCAGGAGCAAGGCCCCAGCTGAGCAGCTGTGCTTGAACACAGGTGCCAGAAGCAGAACTGATCCCAGCTGTAGCTGCTTTTGCCTCTTGGCTGCTACAGAGACCAGAACAGGACTGCAGTTGCCTTTTTGAGAGAGGTTGCCTTTGTGCTGCAGAGACAAGAGGCTGAGGTAGAAGAAGCCCCCACAGTAGGATCAACATTGTGGGGAGGGCAAAGGGAAGTGAAAAATGTCCTTCTCTGGGACAGAGTTTGTAATTCAGCCCTCCAAGGAATGCCTCCTTGCCTTCGTTCACCTGCTATGGACCCCAGATTTCTTACCAAGTGAGATGAGCCCGGAACCTGACTACAAAGCCCTGACCCTTCCTACTGTCAGCCCTGTGGCTCCTGTCTGTCTGTTGCTATCACATATTTCTATATATAACACAAGGCTCCTGTCTGCTGCAAAGAGTGTTTTCTGAGGTAAAGTTAAATACATAGCAAAACCTTTAGAAACAGAACCTTGAAAACATAATTGCTCTACCCTGACTGCTTGTGTGTAATTCAAAAAGATTGTTGAATGAAGGTCGACTCTTGAACAAATTTGAATTTTTATGGTTCTGTGAATTAACTTTCCCCTAGTCGCAAGAAGCTGCAAGTTGAGGTCTTTTGTACCACTGAGAGCTAGGCTTTGATAACCCAGTGATATCTGAATCCCTAAAACTTTTGTCACTCAAGAGTAATGCTTGCAGTCACTAAGTAGCTGCAGCTGAAGGAGGTGGGTGCCAGCTTGTCCTTGAGCTCTGCATTTCTATCAGCTTTCCAATAGTACTTCTTCCCTGTTTCTGGGTGCAGTTCAACACGCCCTGCCTGTGCACCCAAAGAAGGCAGCAGGAGCCTTGCCATTGACTTCAGTGAATGTAGAAGTACCCTCAGGGCACTGATAATGATCTACAAAGCCCCAGATAATTTCAACTTTTTACGTCTTCTTCCCATGCATGATGCTAGGATGAAAAGCTTCAGGGGCTGTGCTGACCAGCTTTTAAATCTGTCTGAAGCAAGTGATCCTCAGAGGCTGGCACAGATTTGACACATCATGTTCTTTTGCCTCATTTAAGCGTGCCAACTTAATAGGAGTAGTTTTGATCCATGATATTCTTAAGCAGATCACTGAAACTGGTTGCTGGAGGACTGGATCTTGCCTCTGTTTGTACTGCAGCAATACTCCATTAAATTAGCCCTGGATGCAGTCTGGCAAGCTAATGCACATCCATACCAATTTGCTAGGCTGTCTGCAGGTATTCCCCTGGGGACTGGATTCCACGGTGATTTACTGTTAATCATTGTTTCTCCATGACTTTGTGCTTTTTAAGCCAAATGCTTAATATTCTGGGCAGGTGTCATATGGTGCAACTTCCTGCTGTGGTAAGCAGAGAAAGTCAGTGGTAGCCCGAGGAAATACTGAGCTAGGAAAGTGTAGCTTTCTGATGGTAAGCACAGGTCCTCAGGTTGCAATCTGAAGGACATTGTTGCTTTGGCTTGTCTTCCTCTGTTATGGAAAGATAGCACTGAAAACAACTAGCATATCTAAAGAGCCCTTTGTTTTCAGAGTAGAGTTTGAAATGAGTCACCTACAGGTGAGTCAACTCATGAGCTGCATGGAGAGGGTGACAGATACTATAGTAGCAGAGGGCCCATAAAGAAAGGTATCACATGTCCTTTTGTGATGCCAGAGCACTTAGAAACTCAGGCCTGGTTTTGGGATGGATACTCATCCAAATACTCCTATTAAAAAATGGCTTGTCAGCTAATTATGTTTGTCCACCCAAAGTAGGTGCTCTGTATTCAGCTGTTTCTTCTAACACAGGAAAGAAGCCTAGCTCACCTCAGCCAGTCAGCTCTGCTCAGAGTGCAGTGCAGGGAAAATTCCATAAATATCAGGGAGTTTGGGTTAAAACAGTGTGTACAGAGACTTATTTGAGATTCCAGATGTTTTGAATTGTCTTAAAAATAAAAAGGAATCTTTTAATACTTCATCCATGTTATAAAAATCTACTTTGTTTGTGTTTATCCAAAATTCATGTTTGTCCTGGACATTTCATAGGTCTGTGCTAAAGGATATCAACAGTGCTAAGACTTCATATGTCAGTTGCAGAAACCCAGCTTGTCCTCCCATGCCCTGACTTAGGAAATCTCTTGCTGGAGACTTGGACCGGGACAAGGAGCAAATGAATGTTTCCTTGCGTAGCTGCAGAACGTGGGCATAGTGAATGCTTGGGAGACCAAAGGGCAGATAGCCATGCTGAATGGAAACACTGGTTATTTCTGGCTGGTACGTGCCTCATGTGAGAAGTGTATGCTGTATTTTTGGACACCTCTGACAGCAAGTGAGTGCTCTTGAGGGCATGGATGTGAGCAGGACAAGGGATGGGGAGATTTCTGAACCTTGAGGACATCCAGATGGGATGTCTATGAACTTGTCCTGATGGGTCAAGGAAAGAGTACTGTGGGTAATGAGTCAGCAAGCAGGGTAATGTTTCTAGCTGATTTCACTGCAAAACCACAGTATGTGCTGGATATCATGCTCATGAGACGAGCTGGTTCTCAATGAAATCTTCCAACCAGCTTGCCCACAATAAATACAAGCAGCACATGGCTGATGATAAGAATAAGAGAAGGTAAATAAGAATATAATATCAATGTAGAATGGGTATAAGTGAACCAGGGCTAAACCTTAGAGAAGTTCACAGGCTGTGGGTGGCTATGGATTGAAATGGTTATCTGCTGTAGGGACACAGGCCACTGATCACTGGTTGGCATGGCCACTCTCATGTAGGTGGAAGGCTATGTCAACAGGAGACCTGCCACTCCTCTGAGCTCTGTGCTGATCAGGTCTTCAGTGTTGTGAGTGCAGTAGAAAACAGCCTTACCTATACCTTCCTTCACATAGCCCTGCAGGGATGAATGCAGGTGTCCTCCAAATGTATCCTTTTCCTTGTTTCTTGGGTTTTGTGAAAAATTCAAAAGCTACTAATAATTGATAACTTCTCTTTCTTTTAATTTGTGATTCCTGCAGTTGTAGATGCCAATGGAAATGATTATGCTCCCCAGACCCCACCCTGGACTAACCGTCTTTAATGGGATCCCATCTTCTATGCCAATAATGATAATTCTTTCCAGGCATGTTACTCTTATTCTACCCTTCCGTTCTGGGCCTTCCTTCAGTACAGTAATACATTTCCTACTTATTTCCCCAATTTATTTCTGTAGCAAAGGCTGAGGTTCAGATCCCTGTGCTGGCTTTGGATATGTAGCAGATTTTGTAGTGGGATCTTAAATGAACCACTGTCTTGGTTGTAGGCTTTGGCATGGGGGAGTGACAGAGTGAGAGTAATGATTGCCTGTGTGGATGATGTTACCTGAAGATGTGTCTCAGCAGGTGCAGGGTAAGAGTCATCTGACCAAATGTAGGTGTCTCTATCTGAGTATTCATCTTGATTCCCTTTATAGTCAATAGAAAAAAATAAGCAGTTCTGGAGTGTGATTCATCTTAGTCTAAAGGAGATGTATAAAGTAAATCAGATGATTCACACCCCAGACATGCTTGTTTCTCTGCATTGAATATGAAAGGTGTCTTGCTCAGATGTAGATATCTAAAGCAGAGTGAGACAAATCCCACTCAAAGCATCATCTTTGAAATGACAGCTCAGGAATATATGCAGAAATAATGTCCTCCCAGCTAAGCAGTGTTCAAAGAACCTCATCCACCTTCTCTACATCTTTTCTCTATGCCTGCCCTTATGAGAAGTTTGTTTATTGTAGAAGATATGCCACAAGTTTTTTATTTGCTGACTTCTCCAGCAGGAGCATTAGGACATTGTTGCAGGTCTGTAGTGTGGAGGGGAACAGAGGTCCATGTGTCTGACCCACTCAGAAAGTGTGGTGCAAATGTGGAAAGCATGATCTGTAGTTTAAGACTCAGTACTGTGGGAAAGCAGCATGTTGAGCCTTCATGTTGCTGTGGTGCATGTTACTTGCATCTCACACAGTGGGCCAGGGAGTATTAAACACCAGTTTGGCTGAAACAGCCTCTAATCTTTGTCTAGAAGGAAAGAAATGTTGTAACTGGGAAAAAGAGTTTAAATTGGCTCGCTGCTGTATTGTATATTGTAGGAGAGCTTCCCCCTACAGCCATTTTGAGCTGAACACTGATGACTCTGTCCTCTTTGCTAACTTCTGTCCATCCGTCCTCAGGGAATTCTTAAGCTCTGACTGTGCTGAGTCAGTCAGTGCTTGGCTGCCCTGATGTATCCTCCTGTTGACAGTGTAAGCTACTGCAGTGAGCACAACAGGAATAATGAGGCCTGGAGTCACATTAGTGCAGATGCAGGCTTTAGAGACATAAACAGGCTCCTCTTCTTGTTTTCGCCCAATAATGTCCTATGGGTACGTGCATTTTAGAGAGTTTTCTCCAAGTGGGAATTTCCATCTGGAAGCAGCATTTTAAAGAGGGCAATCAAGCCAGGGCCCTGCTGGCACTGGATGGGGAAACATGATGGCTCATCAGTTTCCTTCATTGGATCAGTGCCACCATGGCTGCTCACCAGCCGCTGGATGGAGGGCGACATCTGCTCAAGGTGATCCCTAGGCAGGAAAGGGCATGCAGAAAACAGGCACAGCCAGACCAGATGTGCTGTGACACTGTTTGTGATAGAAGTGGGACAACAATGTTGTAACCACATGAACTTTAAAGGGAGCCTGATATCTGTGACACAGTTGCTCCAGTTCCAAGGACAGGGGGGTGTTTCCTGCCGCTGAAAACATCAAATAATTGAGGGAGAAAAAAAGTGGTGCATGGAAGCAAGACACTCTGAGATGGATTTTAATAAGCTTTTATAATATTACACTTCCAAAATTATCAGGGGTCAGTGGTGGGTCCTTCATTTTCTTCCAAATATGCTGCCTGTTAGAATGCAATGCCAGGCTGGAAAAGATGATTTTGGAGGTATGGTACAACTTAACTCTGCAGTGAGATGACTTAACTATCTGCAGACCTTTGCCATTGTGTTTTGTTGAGCATTATATGAAGCCAGAGGTGTTGCGAGGGGACCTTAATAAGCATCTAAAAATGAAACATTTCCATTTCAGAGTGAGGTCTGATGCTTAACGCTTGAGGACTTTATTGCAGAGCTGCCAGGTGAGAGGTGGTGGGGTTCCAGAGGTTAACAGGGTGCCAGGGTCCAAGGCCAGCAGCCTTGTTACACAAAGGGTCAGAGCAATGGTTCTTGCCTCAGCATCAGGTCCCCAAGAGGCTGAGAGCTGGAATACTGGAAAAACTGGACAGATCCCTTCTCTTTCCCAATCAATCCTCTGTAGCAATCAAAGTGAAAGAATGGCATGTGACTCCAAGCTGCTGGCCTAAGCTCCTTGACAAGTGTTCCGGGAAGGGGCTTCCAGAGGTCTTGCAGGGCCCATAAGTCTTCCCCAGAGAACTAACAACCCTGTTGTTTCTAACTGCCTATGGGACACGGAACAAAGGGCCAAGATTTTGGACACATCTTCATCTCATGTGTGCCGGTTGCGGTACAAGACTTCATGCTCCTCCTGTTCAACAAGAGCAACTCTTCAGGAAAACAACCCCACAACCTTTTAGTGTTTAGATGCTGTAAATCTCCATAAAGGTTTTCTTCTGCTTTCTTGGGCAGGTTTGCTTTTGATTTTTCCACCATCAGTGACATACTCCAGCCTAGGCTGAGAATAATGTTGCAGTGACTTGAATCATGCATCTAGTAAAGTGCATGGGATTGGTGTGATGTGGTATGAGGGAACCCTCAAAGGTTTCCATTTGGATCCAGAGGTTTCTCCTCAGCCCTCCTCTCAGACCAAAATAAGAAAAATACTCTCACATGCAACCCAAAGAACAAACCAGGTTTACAAGGTTTAGTTCAATCCTTGAAAAAATAAAATCCAAATTAAAAAAGAACAGAAGTATTATGGACTTATACTGATAAGCATTTTTTTAATACAGTTGTTTTGACTTTTACAAAAAGAACAAAACAATACAAAAAAGAAAGAGAGTAGTACATTCAAGGTAATCTGGGATGTAGATCAATGCTAGAGGATTTCAATACTTTGATCAGGAGTTTTTTAACCTTTCCTTCTGTCTCCAAAGTTTTCTTGGAACTTTTTTTTCCCACAGCAGAACCATTGTACTTCTTGCTGCATTCCCTGTGGTATGGGCAGATGGATCTGAAACTCATTAGCAAGCAGTGAAAGTAATGCAGGTAAATGAAATTGCTCCCAAAGTCTGGGAGGAGCACGTGTGGGGAAGAGTATTTCATTGCACAAATTCCACACTAGTGCAATGTGGTTTTTCCCCTTGAAATTATTACTTCATGTGATCAAGGCTTGTGCAAATGGAGGTTGACTGTATATTTATTCAAGGTAATGAGCACAGATTACATTTTGGAACATCTTTCTAGCCCTTGAGTAATGTTGACTTGTTCCCATTCCCTCCCCTTTGACTATTATCTCCTGTTTAGTGTTTCTTGTTTAATCTAATAGGCTAATGGGTCATCCTCTGGTGTTGGCTGACTCAGTAACATGGTTAAAAGCCTGCAGAATATGTCAATACAAGCAGGACAGAAATGAGTGACCAACAGGATTGAACAAGATGGACTGGTTACAGAGACAGTGAAGTTCATCAGATAGTAAACTGTTCAATTGCCTTCTAGCTCTCCTGTGGGGTGGTTGTTTTCTTGTTGGAGTTTTTGTTTTTGGTTGGGGGTTTTTTTTGTTTTTTTGTTTTTATTAATATTTAGGCTGCAGCCATGAAATCCCACTGTGTTGGTCAGCAGTGTTTGGTTAAAACTGTTTCTGGATTGGATACATATTATTCATATGACTTCAGGTGTCCGAATTAGTGTTTTCAGAAGTACAGACCCATTTGGGGGCACCTTCAGTTTTAGCTTTTGTGCTTCAGCCTCTTGGAAGATGTTTCAGGAAATTGTCCCCATAGTGGTTCCCATAGGATTCAGTCAGAGGAAGCAATCACTTTATTCTTTGTGATTGCATTATAACCTGGCAAAACTGGGTTCTTAGTCTCACTGTCTTCCTGACTTCTTTCCTCTGTAAGGGTATGTTTGCCCCTTCTGATGGAACTCAAGAAGGTTTATTCAGTAATGCTGAGAGTATTAGGGAACTCAGACAAAAAAGTAGCACTAAAGTGAAAAGCATTAGCTGTCTTTAAATACCACTATTTTTTTTTCTCAGTGAAGAGCTTTAGAAAAGCCTCTCTGATTTTCATCTGAAATTAAAATTCCATATGCAGTATATTAAGTGGCTAATTATGTCATTCATTTTACAGCCTTCCTCTGAATGACTTGATTGAAATGAATGGAATTTAATCTTGAGGGGTGGAGGGAAGGAAGGAATAAATTCTTAGAGGTTTGTTCTGTTTCAGCACTTGCATTTTGAAATCTGACTTAGATGATTAAAACAAATATGGAATATCTTTCCTGGAGTTAAAAACTGGCCACTTTTGCTGTTTGATAACACCTTTTAAGATGTGGTAATTGTATGTGTGATTGACAGGTAGTTTTAAAGGGCAATTCTCTGGTTCAAGGAAGCAAAGGAAGGCAGTGGAGGGAAGTGTGAAGAAAAGTGTTCTAACTTACGATCTTATTAGTTGGGCCGTTAAAATGTATTCAGTCATTCACTAAAGCTTATTCATAAAACTCATTATTCATTAGAGGACTTTGGGGAGTGGAGGGGGAATCACTGAACAGCAGCAGTCATTTATTTACACTAGCAATTTCATCATGGAATTAGATCATGGGGCCAGATTCGCCTCTGCATTTTGGCAGTTCAGTTTCACTGACATCATGGAATAACTACCAATTTAGACTAATCTGTGACAGAACAAAACCCAGCCCATACTGCTTCTTTAAGAGGATGCCTTGGGCGATTTCTTTGCTGTCTTATTGCTGTCTAGATCTTGGGAAACTTTACAAATCGATAAAAAATTAAAGAAGTATGAGAGATGGATCTTCTCACTGAGTAATGTTCAACTGAATCATTCCATTGAGATAGTTAGTAGGAGATGGATGTGAAAAACATTCACATTAATAATTACTATGTCATTTTAAAGAGTTTTTACCCCTGCTGTTCTGAAAATTTTGAAACAGACAATTTAGATTTTCAGTCCTCACATAAAAGGTTTGGGGTGACAGGAGAGGACAGGAAGGGATAACACCAAAGCTCTTATTTTGTTAATATGATATACAGCCTATAAGACCACAGTAGTCAGTAATGGGAAAGAACCAGTAAATTACTGAACTCATGCCTTTGCAAGAAAAGATATGTTAGGTAATGGTCATTCTTCTTCATAGCAGCACTGACCTTCTTCTTACTAACTGATTTTTAGCTGAGTCTCACTGATGGGGCAGCCCACATGAGGCTGAAGAAGTGGCTTAGCACCTCTTAATTGATACACAGAATTGTCTGTGGGTTTTTTTGCCTGGGGGTGAATGTCATGCTTTGGAAATTTCAGGCAGAATTTTTAAACCTTGTTTTCATTGGCATTGCTCATCCTAGAAATCCTATCTGTTATTTTATTATTTGGTCCTTAATGTAAGACAGAGATAAAAGATATTCCTTTATGTATTAGTGAACAGCAGGAGACAACAGTGAGGGAAACTGATGCTATTAAGGTATTCCTTATTTGTACACTGATGCCACAAGTATTGGATCATAGATGGGATGGGATTGGCAAGAAACAAAGTTATAGCCCAGCTGCTCTGTGGGTGTCCTTGACCTCCACCGTTTCTGGTCCTGAGCTGAAGGACTCAGCACTGAGCTATGGCACCAATCCCATGGAACATGAGGAAGATACTGATCCACAGGTCTGCTAAATCAGGTGGTATTGTGGAGGCACAGCACAAACTTGAGCTTTTTTGGGTCTCTTGTTTTGCTTCTTTAAAATTTCTCCTTCACTGTGACCTTAAACTCTCCCTGTTGTGCAGGGTGATGATGCAAGCCCCAAGGAAAGAGCCATGTGGAAAATCTGAAGCTCGTGGTCATGAGGCCAGGTTCTCTGATGACAGAAAGTAGAGTAGTTCCCCTGGAGTCAGTGGACTTATTCTGGCTGACAATCTGACCTATTGAATTTACAGTTCCTTTTGTGGGAGCAGCTCAGTGAGTGATTTGATCTGAATTTCTGGGGCAGGGCAAGCCAGGAAGATTTCAGACTTTTAATTGGCAGTATAATGTCTTTAGAAATTCAGCCTTTGTCATTTTATCTTCTGATCATCTTTCAGCCTGCACAGCTGTCTCTTGCTTTGACTCCTGTACAAAATCCACAGTCTCCATTACAGCAGTCCTTCCCTAGTTGACTGCCTAGAGTCTGTCCTGGCACAACAAAGGAAGACCCACCAATTTCCTTTTGGGACAGGCTGTGTGAACTCCAGAAGAGAAGTAGCTCTGCTGGAAAGCAGGAGAGCTCCTTGCCATCAAAGCACTCCCAGAGCAGGAGGTAAAGGGGAGAAGATAAGAACCATCAATGAGCACTGGCTCCCTGTTCTCCCTAAGGTTCATATTCAGTGCCAGAGTGGACATTGGACACTGTGGCAAAAGAGATAAGGCAGCCATGTGTCATAGACAGATGTGAAGACTGGGAAAAAAGAGACAACACTACACTTCCCCAAAACCCAGACGTACAGATAAGACATCATGGGTTCATAGCAGGTTCTTGCCCCAAAGCTGCAGAAAATAAAAGAGGAAATATTGGCAGTAGCTCTGCTAGCCCTTCCTGAGACTGACATGGGGTATGTAACCCATTGCTGTGGGGCTGGGTAAGAGGAAGCCAAAAGAAGCTCATTCCTGATATTAGCTGTACTGGGGCAGTATCTGGGTGTGTACTGACTGCAGACTGGAAGACCTCCATGCAAAATCCTAGAAATGTCTCAGAAGCATTTCCAGTCCTCAAGAAAAATGTCACATAGGGAAGGTCTCTTCCCCACAGTTGTGTAATCAAGAAGCTGGAGAAACAATAAATTGGTATGCTGCCAAGATGTGCAGAAAATGGCTGACTCATGTGAGTATGCAACCTTAAAGCTGAAATAATTAGTGTTAGATTCATAAGTGGGGAAAAAGTGCAATGAGACTGCTGAAAGAAAAGCTGTCCTCACTGACAGTTTACTATAGGAGTGTCTAAAGCTGCTGCAAAGCAGAGTGTGGGTGGGGTAGACACAATTAGTTCAGAAGGTAGAACTGAGAAACATAAAATAATATCAAAAGCAAATGTATAAATATGTAGCAGAAGACAACAGGGAAGACTTATTGTGAGAAAAATGTGCACATAGAATGCACAGCAATGACATTAATATGGTGCAAAAGGCAAAAACAAAACTGAGCTATGTGCCAAGAGAGAGCAGCAGTGCTTAGTTAGAAAAATGAATTCTATGGAGACAGTAGGACATTACTAAATGTGTTAGGAGGCAAAGGTTTCCTTGCAGCTATGCCAAGGAGGGGAAGGAATTGTAACCATGCAAAGATGAATTAAAGCAATGCAATGACCCCATGCTATTAGGCAAAGTAAATTGCAGGTTGAATCAGTGATGCTGGCAACATCAAATCCTCCACTTCTGGCTGCACCCAGCAAATTGTCACCACACAGGGGCTTTAAGTTTGAAGCAAACAATTCATGCAGGCAATGGAGGCAGAACAAATTAAAAAAAAAATAATTACATGTGCTGAGCTGGCAATATTTGCTAGCATCCTTGCAACAAAGCTGTTGGGAGGCATATTAAGAAGTTTTTGAAGGAGAGGATGTCTTCCAGGCATACAATTGCCTTCACCTATTTCTATCCTTTTAATTTGTGCCTCCAGGAGTGACTACAGAAGAAAAAGAAAAAAATAATTGGAGCAGTAGAGGGAATGGAAAAGGAAGACATTTTTAAGTAATGTTAAGTAACAAGTCATACAAGCAGTATGGGTGCAGAGACACCAGACAACCTACCCCTTTCTGAAAGCTGAAGTACCTTCAACAAGCAGGAAAAGGCTGTTCAACTGAATTCCTACAAATAAGGGAATATCCGGCTTAGTGAGAACAAAGACATTAATGGTACATAGGGTATTGACAAAAACTTTTGGAGAAAGAAAGAAACTGCCTTCCCACATCCAGGAGAAGAGCACATGCAAATGGTTGTGAGCACTGCTGGGATCAGATGTGAAGTGGCAGAGTGTCAGTGCTGTCAGCAAGATGAATTAAAAGGACTCTGAGGGATCAGTGCAATGGCTGCTGTGTTCTGGGGATGGACACAGAGATCGTGTGGCAGAAGCTGTGACACACCATGATCCCACCTTCATCTGCCTGTTAGAAAGAGTCAGGAACAGACTAGAGCTGAATAAAACCATCCTGGTGTGGGGACTGTTTACAGAATCCTGCATGACAGACACATCTGTTGATCTCCCAAGAGCCCAGACTAACCTCAGCAATTTAGAGCATACAGAAACCTCCTGCTCTCAGGTGCACACACTCCATCCAGAGTCTACTGGGGATTTGCAACCTATCTGACAACTTTTCTCCCACAGATTTCCCATATGTGCAAGTCATTGATACAGCTCCTGAACAGAGATGCAATATGGACAGCTGGTATCATCAGAGAATACACCAATCACCTATGTGAAATAAGAGACACCTAACTATCCCACTCCTAATCAAGAGGCAGATGCACATTGGCAGTGAGTAGTTCTACACCTTAGAAAAAGACATGTCCTGCTTGCTAACCTACAGATTAATTTTAGTATCTCCAGCAGAACAGAGAGATATCTCCAAACAGAAACTTTTTTTTTTTTCCTATTGGAAAGGCTAGAAAGCGGGGGAAAATGTCTTGATTTTCAAGAGTACTGGATCTACTAAAACAGATTGAAGGTAATAACAATACCCAGATTGCAGGGAATGGACATTTTCTTTGAGAATTGTCCAGCTCTTCTCTGGATCTGCAGTCTGTGCAGAGGAAGCCAGAAATACTCTGTCCTGGCCAAATGTGACAGGGGCTAGCCAATATCTGGGGGTCTGTTGTGCTGTGTTTAGGGCAACCAGCAAGGAAAAGTGGAAGCACACTGCTCTTTCCATTATCCATAGGGAGAACACAAATTTGCCTCCCAACCTCAAATTTGGCTATTTGGGCTGCTACTCAGACATTTAGTCAAGTGGGTGAGTTTAAAGCAATGAAGTACTTTAATAGGCAGAATATCCTATGCAGTGGGAACACATCTGTTTTCTTGCAATCCATCCTCAAATGGACTCCCTTCAGCTACCACCACAGCATTGCCACCAAATGGCAATATCAAATCAGCACTTAAAATGCCTGAAATTTCATTAATGCCAAAGAACATGAAGAAAATACATAGCATCTCTGTTCCTGAATGGAGAAACAGTCTCACAGGAAACCCACGTCAATCTGCTTCCATTGTCTGATACCGTGAGCAGTGCAACACTAACATGATGAACAGCAATGTAAGCAATCATGAACCCAGAAAATATGTGAAAGCCAAAGCCCCCCATGACTGATAAAATAAAGATCTCACCTGGTAAAGAACTACCAGCAGGACAAGGTATTTTTATTGGATTAATTCTGCTGGACATACCACGTTCTGGGATGCAAACAATTTTATTGAACACATAAGTTCTTTCTCATGTAATATAGCATTTGTAAATATGCATTTCCCTGAAATCTCAAATACATTAAGTTGCTGTGCACAGAAGACACAGAGATAACAGTGAATTATGCACTCTGCAGATCTGATTGAGAGCTTACAGATCGAAGCAAAAGAGTAGTGACTGTGGGGATAGATGTGATGCCCCAAAAATACATTGCTGAAGAGCTCAAGCAGAATGGTCATCTGCGCTCTCAATACACCAACTCCAACATGAAGGCTGCTTCCAGGGGTACACACAAGGCAGCACACTACCCTGGCATGAAAGATCAGCCTCTTCAGACACAGAGGAAAATAACCTTGCTCCCACAAGAAGTGAAGAGAAAAAAAAAAACCAACCCAAAACCCCCAGCCCAGTATGTTAGCTATATAATGAGACACATTGAGAACATACAAGTAAAGGCTCTCCCAGGTTATGCTGTTCATGGTTAATGCTGGGGTCTCAAATGATACTGAAGGTACAAAACAGAGGTGTCCATTTGGGACTTGGATACTCCTGCAGAGAATAATGTCACCTTAGTCAGCGGTGAATGGAAGCACAGGAGGCACAGAGGGAGGGATAAAGCTGCAGCATGGAAAGGCTGGGCTGCAGGTAGCAGGCAGCTGCAATCAGGGTGGGAGGCAGAGGGGAGGCAGGGAGCAGCAGAGTCCCAGGCCCTGGGCAGTCAGGCTCCCCTGCCTGCTGCTGAGTGCAGGAGGAGTGACATTTCTGGCGGCCCTGGCAGTGCACCTTATAAACATATCATTTTAGGGAACTGTACTGAGGGCAGAAATAAGCAACTGCTGCTCATTCTGAAGATTGTAAAAGACAATGTCCCTACAGCAGCCTTTTCAAGCTTCAGCAGCTGAGCACCTGGCCACCAAGTCTGCTAAAGCTACCCAAAAAAATAAGCCTGCTTCGTATCACTCAGCAAGAGATACATGCCCTCTCCCCTATGCCCCCCCAAAACCAATTGGATGCCCAATAATAAAAAAGAAGGGTCTAAACAGTTTTATTTTCTACCTGCTGTAATAAAATAAGACTGATTGTTTGAAAACTATTTGGGGAATGTGTTTTTATGGGTCTTCTGCTAAGGCCAAGAAATGCTTGGGGTGCTTGTGGGATTTAGGTACCAAAATGATGAGTAGGAAGAGGTGTGTCACGCTGTCACTGACAACAGCTACCGCCTGTCATCCAGTGTTTCTGCACTAGCACTCCTAAAAAGGGGTTCCCTATCTCTAGCATTTCTGTCCTCACATTTCTGAAACCCATTCTGATTACTGAAAGTGTCACCAAAATTGCAGTAACACTGATAGTTTTTATATAATAGTTGATCCTTTGCAGAGAAAATTTGGGGTGCCTTTGATCTGGATCATCTCTCAGGTGTTTAATGTCTATCTTGATGTGACATAAGCCAGACATAGAAGTTAGAGAGAGAAAGAGAGAGAGAGAATACTTAACGAATGAACCAGATAAAACAAGATGTCAGCCTCCAATTGTACATTTCTTAGGATTAGAGCAGACATATTGCTGGATTCCAGGTCTTCACTGGCACTCGTGACAGAAAGCTGCTGCAGATAGGGAGCTCTGCAGGGTCTCATCACTAGAGTGCAAATATGGTCTGAAAAGTGTAATGTCTTTTTCTTGTTATGGCTTTGGGTAATGCAGATACGATCTTAAGCAGCACCCGAATAATAAATCAAAATGCTGGCAAAATAAAAACTCTCCCACCAAAACCAAACAAACAAAAACTCCCCCCAAAAAACCCCAAACTCAAACCAAACAAATACAATACCTCCACAACACAAAATAAAGGCAGTCAGGAGCATTTTTATTTTTTACTGTCAATTGGCTTTAAAACAAAAACTCAGCTCCATAATGAAAAAGAATACATTTGCCATGTTGGTCAAAATCATGAGATTTTTTTGGACACAAAATGCATAGCCAAACAAATTTTGGTCCTATTTTTGTTTTAAACACTTAGATAGCATTATGAAGATAAATCAGGTACTTCCTTTAAGGACTAATGTCTAGAAGGAGCACAACGCAAAGAGCTCTCCTTTAGCACTGCGGTCTCCTTCCACCATCTGCCGGACTTCCTTTGCTATTGCAGAAGTTAAAAGTCTGGTTCTTTTCTAGGAACAAGGTTACTTATTTTAATCTTCCCCCTATCCTTCACTTCTCATATTTATTTTGTCACTTATGAGGCCCTGAATGAAGTAGTATTGCTAATCCTTACTGAAATTTATCTACCAGATTTATGGCCAGGGTTTTTTTTAAAGATAAAGAAAAGGTTTGCTCTGATTTTGTAAATATTAAAAAAAACCCTAACATTTTGAGTTAATTTTATTTCTGAAGTGAAAGAACATTTTGCTGACAAAAGTAGGTTGTTTCCTGTACCTAACAAACTCTGATTTAATCTGTATTACAGATCTTAACAGGATGAACAGGAATTTGGCTTGGACTTCATACCATAAGTAATGACTAACCAAGTATCTCCTGCAACAAGTTATTTATTAGCAGTGATTCACAAATAAGAATCTACACAAATTTTTCCTTTTTTAAGAGTCCAGAATGTATCTCCCTCAGTATCATTTAGGTGGAGAAAGTATTTCTATGATATAAACTGGGTATCTTTACATAGAATTATCAAGAGATGAGAAATGCAGTATTCCCCTTCCACACACAGAGTGAAACACGCACACACCTCCGTGTTATTTTTAGTCTTGTTTTTCTTAGTTGCAGCACATTTTAGAATGCTTTACAGTCCAGAATATGGAACCAGACAGCATTTATACATTTACTGTCAAAAACGATAAGCCTTTCTGGATATGTGAGAGGATCTCATGTGAAAGATAAAGAAAGAATATGCATTTTTTGCTAAATCTAGAACAGGTATTATGATAGTTTGTCTGAGAACTTCCTTGCAGAGCTAACCAAAAGTTAGGAGCTTGTGTGAGGAAAACTTTGTACCATGACCTGAAAACATCATTTTTTCAAAAGCACAGATGGTCAAAGATCCCTAGAGTGGGCTTACAAATGTAACTCCAATATGAGTATGTATTACAAAATCAGTTTCCCATGAAAAATATTGCAAAATCTCCTGAGAAGTAGCTTTGTTAAGCATTGATATATATTCAGTCATTTCAGTGAAAACTGGAAGGGGGTCTAGGCTAAGGCCAAATGCTTCTGGAAAACAGCTTCTGGAAAATGACATATCTTTTAATATTTTTTTTTCTAAATAAAGCAAAGTTTTTACAATATAGCATTATGCCTCTACAGTGGAAAGTTTCAGAATTATGCAACATGATTAAAAAAAAGAACTAATTAGATGCAGTGACAGGAGGCGGAGGTCGAAGAAAACATCTTAATGTCAAGATTCTGGTAGATAGAGAGTTATTTTGGATGCCTTCATTTTTGGGAAGCTACTAGAGGAGACCCACACTTCAGAAAATGTTTCAGCTTCTGAATACTTGGTTCCATCGAAGTATTTCTTTTCGACCAAACTTGACAACTAGTTAATGTGGTCTTGAAGTCGCATGATTGTGGTACATTCTCCTGAGTGTAAAAACATGGTAATAAATACCTCAGCAGTGTGCTTTGAGGCTTCATACATTATTGTCTATAAAATGCTTTGAATAGGCTTTAATGGAAGACCTCATAAACGTATAAAAGACTACTATTATCATTTTTATGAGATTGAGATTTAAGGGGTGAAGGGAAAAAGAAATGTTGTGGCAATATGAAGTGCTTCTTTTTACTGTTCATGTATGGGCAGCAGGAAAAGAACCCAAAGTAAACCCGCAAGACCCCAGTAAATTAATTAATTAATAATGGAAAAACATTTTCAGTAACACCCACTATCTTTATAATTAAATGGTAAAAGTGAGGTATTTCTAAACATTAACTAATCTGGAGGTTTTCCCTTTGATTCCAGTATCTTTAAAGCACATTACAGAAACAGAAGAGATGGTAACCTTTGGGCAAACCTTTTACAGCATCAAACAAGTGCCCTCTTCTGACTTTGAAGATATCCTGCAATCAATTAGGAAGGCCCTAAATGATATTGGAATGAGTCAGGAGCTGCAGAATAACTAGCACATTTGCACTTAGAATCATTGGGAATATGAGAAAACAGGGAGGATTAGCCATTCCCATTAAACACAACAGCATTGGGAGCTGTTTTGAAAACACTAGAGCTTCTTCTTGCCTAATGCTTCCAAAATTGCTGTTCTCAGCTAAACTGAACTGATCTGTTCTGTGTCTTTATTTTTAGCATAGGAAACTCAAAATAAACTTGGAAGAAGTTCTTTGAAGTGAGATGTACAAGTCAAAATGTGAAAATTACATCTTAACATAACAGAGTCACACTTTTTCCCTTGTGAGGTTGGTTAAACTAGTGTAATCTAAAGTGGAAGATGAAGGAGAATATTTCAAAGCTGTTTTCCCTTGCTCCCTGTTGATGTGAAAGACTGTGAGAGATGGAAGGCAAGCAGTGGTGTGGGCCTTTCATAATCTGAATTCCCACTGAGGAAATAACCTTGGTCTCAACCAGTGCCTGACAAATTCCTCCAATGATCTGAAAACCAAAGATAACTTCTTTGTACCTAGCAGGCTATCTCTACACTTCAAGAAGGGACAAATTAACTTTAGCTCATCTGTGGAAAGCTAATCATCAATGCTCTATTTTCTCAAGCCAAGGAGCTACAAAGCTCTTCATATCATGCATTCTGAAAGGACACTGACATGCAAACCTTCACATTTGCAAAGAAAAATACGTAGGAGTTGGAAATAAAGTGAAAGCTTTCTCTCTGCCTCTGTCCTCTCTCCCTTCCTCTTTTCCTGTCTCACTCACTGCTAAAAAAAAGTAAAAAAAAAAGTGTCATTTTGCTATATTCCCAAGGAAGTAAGTAAGAACCAGATTGGTCCTTGTGGTGTGCTTTGGTTATATTTGGGGATTTTTTTTATCCCCCTTTCTGTAGTATTATCCCCAGTAATAACACCAGGGCTTTAAAAAGACTAAAGGCTCCCAGGGTTATCCCTGGTAAATTTTCATGCAAAAGCTACAGCGTATTTTCCCCACTGAAGTAGATCCTCTTATCTGGTTCATTATCAGTAGAATCCCCTGTACACTAAAATCCAGAGGCAGCAAAATACTCGGGCGTGTGCTTAGAGATAAGCTCGTGTTTACATGGTTTGCTGGATGAAGACCTATGGACAAAAACTGTTATGGAGAAACTGTGATACCATATGGGCATTCTCTCAATTGTCACATTTCTTCCAGATCTACATATGCTTTTCAGGCTGAAAGCTGAAGAATGTAGTACATACATTTCAACAGGCCTTTTGCTTTCTGCAAAACCAGTAGTGAAATCTATTTGGCCTTTAACACCCAGCTCTGAGTCCCAGTGAAGGGGAGAGTTCAAAAATAAATGGTGCAGCCTAAGCTGGAACGAAAATCCTGTATTTGTTTTTTTAAAAAAGAAAAGCAAACAAAGACAATAAGTGGGATGGCTGACTGTTACTGGGAAGCATTTTAATTCCAGTCTGTACAGTAAATGCTCTTCAGCTACATGAAGCAGATAAAAAATGTCTGCAGATTTCAGTAGTATCCTGTCAAGTAGGTTTGCAAAATAAAGACAGATGGCAAAGGAGTATATTTAATTCTTTTTCCCAATTCATTTTTTCCTGACCATTCCACTGCACTCAGTCTAACTGGAGAGATTTGCCAGCTTGACTTCCCCTCTGTATCTTACAGTGACAAACCACATAGTAGATTTGTAACTTCCCATTATTAGGAATGTTTAATTGGACACAACTGCTTTTCATCAGCTGCCTTTACATGCTGCTTCTGAACACAGGATGTTTACAGCATTACAACAGTAGAACTCTAGCTTCGTTTTTAAAGTAAACATCCTAAAAAGCCCAGGAATATTTTAGTGTTTCTGGTCAATGTAGCTGTCCTGCTTAGTCAAAGAAGAATTTCACGCTGGAATCTCTTACACAGATGTGCACAATCTCATAGCACAACACTAACAGCAGTGTCCTTAAGATACCTTGCTGTTTCTTTCCTGTGCTGTTTTTTCCCATAAGCAGATAAAGAAAGGAAGCCGTGTAGCACAGCCCTGATAACACTGGAAGCGTGCACTCCGTGATCAGTGTGAGAGGGTCCATGCTGCAGTCACAGCTCCTCACTGCCTGCCTGATTCTGCTCTTTCTTCTTCTCCACTCCATTACTGCTTTTTAAAATTCCCACTGTCTTTTGATGTCTTGGTTTTAAAACACCTGCCTTGAGACAGGCTGACCCTGATGATCCCTGACAATGGATAATAGCTCCTTACGGAGTCACTGGGGAACTGATGGTCTCCAGCACTTTCCTTAGTGTAGTTTATAGCATCTTCAGAAAAATTAGTGTATCTGGTATATGACCCATCTATTCTGCCCTCTCCACCCCTCCTAATTGCTCTTTTAGATAGTCCTTTTGGTTTTCTGTGCATTTATCATTCTTCCCTTTGAGCTTCTAAATTTCTCCAGTGAAAAAAAGTCCAAGAAATGGCAATTACTTTTCTTTCTGTACCTTTTCTTTTGGTTTCTCTCCTCTCCTTTTCTTTGCTATCACTTGCTTTCTTTTCATCAGAAAAAAACCTGAGCAGCACATGTCAGTGACAACAGCACCATCTTCTGTTCTGCAGAAATCATGAAGGCTTCACTCTTGTGTCTACGAGTGCTTCAGACACGAGTCTGATGGAAAAATCTGGAGCTACTGCTGGATCTGAACTAACTCTTCACGAGTTTCCATGTCTGAACAACCCTGAATGTATGTGGGGCAGTATGTGTGTATGAAAGGCAACAAAGGGTTCTCATAGCACTTCTCTGAGACACCTTAACATTTGTCTTTTATTCCTCTCCTCATAAAATTTCAGTTGCAAATGTTAGGCTCCTTCCCTGCAGCTTGATATGTTGACGGTTTCTGGGTTCGCTCATTTGTTTATTTATCATAATTAGTGTTATCTTTACTCTCTACCAATAGTTCTGTACTAATTGTCACCAGGGAAAATATGCAGCACCAATAGATGACAAGATACACACAGCTTCCCAGTCCACATAGAAGGCCATAGATCACAGAAGGTCATAGGACACATGCTGCCTAAAAATTGTGTCACTGTGACAACAAAGGGTTGTTTGGGGCATAACAGAGGAAAATGTGGTGGGAGTTAGCACAAGATAAACATTAAGTCTTACTTGAAAGACTAATATGTGGACAACTCAGACTGGCAGCATGGGTAGGTCAGTGTGAAGTCAGTGTCTTAGTATTAGATAAGAGGATGAGGAAGGTTAGACTAATGTGTCTGGAAGTGGAAAGGGAAAAGAAACAGCATGTGTTTGATGTAGCACAGAAAAGGGAAGTAGCAGAGGGACATAAAAGGAGAGGTGGCGAGGTCAAAACAGCAGGTTAAGAAACAGATCTTCACAACAGAAAGACTTAATTAGGGTAAGATTGCCTTTTTTAAGCCGGGAAAGGGGATGCGGTTGTGATACACCAACAGATCAGATAGAAATTTTTAAGTTTGTGAGTAGATAAGAATAGATAGATAGATAGCAGATAGATTTAGCAATATAAAGGGTTTATTAATCTTTCATAAAGAAGTTTGGGGATAGAAATGTGGAGCTAGTAACTCAATAGGTAGCTTGTGAGCAGTCATAGCTGATAAATTGTAATAACAGTAGACAGGATGGTCAAATTGGGATATACAAATCAGCCTGGGATGCCACAAGGGAGAAATTCCAGGCTCACTGTATGTGGGTAGCAAGTTCAGAAATGAAAGGGAAGAGGGATAGAAGGTGATGGCTGAAGGGACTAGCTGGAGAGACAAGCTGAATCTCATTTTAAAATTATGACGATTAATACATGTTTGCATTGTGATGTGAAAGAGCTGGAAGAATCGTTTGGAGGGTGGGGAGGCAAATGAAACAAGCACTGGTGAATCAGAAGATAACAGTAAAACCACCTTGTGGAAATTGTTGTGACCAGCTTTCCTGGCTGCATATCAATGATTTCCTCTTCCAGCTACAACACTTCTGCCTCTACCTCTCTTAGCAAGAGGGTTCAAGGACTTTAGGGCAAACTGACAAAAATTAGGCAATTATCTTCTTTCCCTTTCCCCCTTCCTGTAAATTTCTTTTTCCTTTTCCCGTGGCAGAGAGGGGAAAGGCTGTCTCAGAATGACAGTCATATAAAAGCTACGTGTGCTGATGTTTTTTTGCACAACAGCACAGAGGAAATCTAGAAGAAAACATGAATATACGTAACCATAATAACTGGTAAGGTTTATTGCATGGAACACAATTGGGCTCTTCATTATTGTGTGGGAAAGATGTGGTAGGAAATTTTCTGGATAACTTTCAGAAATTTCCCATTTCCTTCTCCTGCATGCAGTGGGAGAGGAAAGAAAAGGCTGTGTTATGTACCTGGTCCCCCTAGAACCCTTACACTGAGCAAACGCACTACAACAAATTCCTGTAAGGAAAAGAAGTCACGGTGCAGAGTTAGCTGAGCCTTCCTCCTTATGAGCTGTGCAGAATTACCTGTAAATGTGCAGGTGGTAGTCTGGGACTTTCATGAGAACAAATGTATGTTGTGTGATCTAAAACCATCACTGAAACTAAACTTTTCAAAGACATAGACTTGGCCTGGGTTCTAATAATCAGTAGTGTCTTAGCACCTTAGTGGTGGCTTAATGGCAACAGCATAACACATCCTTCCAAAACTTTGAGTGGGGATTTCCAAGACTTACAATTTTCTGTAGTTTATGTTGTAATATTGTCCATAATAATTTTCTAAGCTAACAAACCACTAGAATGGATCATCCAGAAATTTTTCCTGGTACAGAATTGCTTGTTTGTGTGATCACAGGGAGAATAATTTACATAAGAATAAGTATACATTTGTCCAAAAAATATGCAAGTAACTAAAGGTACTGATTTTTTAACTACAGGTCTGAGGAAGGAACCTTGTATTACTTGTATTACTTGTATTTCTTGTATTACTGAATTGGTGTAGAATTGTGGGTCCTGATGAAAACCAATAAACCACTACTGTGAAGCACTTAAATTGTAAAATCAGCCCAAATTTGGTCAACTTGTTATCATGTGCTGGAAACCCACACCATCAGCAAAGGTACTGTTACAAAGTTCAGATAGAAATCAACAATAATATGTTTCTCATCTTTGTCCTGCCTTGCATTGGCTCAGTAATAATATTAAATGACACAGAGAGACCCTGGTTAGGGGAGCAGAGTGTGAAGTAAGCTCTACATCTGGAGTTACAAGGAATTGAGAAGTATTTTGTGGCCTATAGATAGAAGTGGCTTGTGAGGGGGACACGTTCAGATTGGCCATTTATTTCAGGGCTGTCTGCAATTGTGCTTTTGATGCTTCAGGCATTTCCTCTTAGTCTTATATTTTTACAATAGACTAATCTGATTGGGGGAGTATATCTTTTATGACAGAAATAAAGAAAGCACAGATATGATGTCCTCTCAAAAAAAAAAAAATTCAAGGTATTTCAGCCTTTGATCTAGGCCATATACTGAGTTTGAAGAGGACCTGGAGAGGTCAGGGAATACGTGATACCTTAAAAGTAGGAGTGCAGAGTTCATGAGAGATTGGCAAGTGTGGGATGTTCTGAATGCTGAAGCTGGTGCAGCAAACCTAGGCTGAAAGGGCTTTGGGACCCTGGAGGTGACAGCAGCTGACAGGCTGGGGGCCTGGGAGCAGGGCTGGCTTAGGAAGGCAGGAAGTGGTTGAGATAAGCTTGGAAAGCGGAGAAAACAGGACACAGTCTTGGGTGATGCAGGGATATGTGGTGGAATTGTAGAGTTGGAAAGCACAAATTTAGAGTGTTAGCACAAGGACAGCTCTGGTATGAGGGTGTGAGTGAAGTGGTTCTTGACACCTGAAAATTAAAAAACGCTGCTGAAAATCACAAAATGCTTTCTCGTTTTCTCTCTTTTAACTCCTTATCCACCTTTTGGGCTTGTTTTTATTTGTTTGTTTTGTTTTGCCATCATAATGTTCCACTCAGAAGCTCCTCAAGCCCGACCTCCCTTTTTGTCAGTGGAACAGTTAAAATTCAAATGCTGTTGTTTAAATTGGTATAATAAGATTTTAGATTTGGCACCCCACTGTGATAAATCCAAAGGCAGAGCAGAATTCAGACAATAATGAAGAAACAGCACAACACGTAGTATATTTGATTTTGTTTTGATTAATAGTTGTTGTGCAGACCATTAACTCTTCATTTAGTTACAGGGAAGAGTAAAACCATAATAAGAAAGGATCCCCTGCTTGGCACTGTTTCAAGCCTGACAGAAGAAACTCGCACAATTCATCAGACTGCATGCTATAAGTGGAAATGAAAAAATTATTAAAGACCAAATAGAAAAACAAAATATATTATGGCATGTGTGAGCATCCTGTTTACTCAAGTACATTGTAATAATTCATCCTATGAAACGTTTCTGTGTGTGTGAAACAAAGTATTGTTTACAATTGAGTAAAATGTATAATTTGAACTGTCTTCTTCAGCTTTTACTAGACCCTGTAATCTATGTGTAACAGAACACTGGCAGAGTGGTAAAGCACATGGAAACCATATTAGCTAGAAGGTTTAAAATAATTCATCTCCACCTTCTTTTTCCAGAATATATTGCATATATAGCCACAGTACAGGTTCAATTCTAATAAGAAAATTCAGTGGCTTTGCAATCAGTAGGCTTTCAAAGATAAAAAGATTTCTAAAAACATTTGAAGAAAATGGATAGCCAGGAAAAGGAGAAACAACTCATGTGATTTGGAGAGGATTAAGTGGAACCTCACTTGGAGAACTTGCCCTAAACCCTTCTTGTTCATTAGATCCTAAGCAACTACAGCTTGGCCAAAGTAAAGCCTGCACCCACTAGAAACCACATTGAGCTGTGCCAGGAATTTGCTATCCATTGCTTCCACGGGAACAGAAGGTTTGCTATGACCACATCTTCTAGGAGAGTAGTTCACCACCATTTTTGATGTGCAGATCTCTAAGGTTTTTTTCATGGGAATTGTAATCTTGCATGGTGAATTTACCCTTACTGGAAATCAGCTTGATTTTCTGAGTTAGGCTTTGGCTACACTGGTACGTTGAACTGCACAGGAGTTGCTCTCTGGACTCAATGTTGGATGCCTGGGCCCTTCTAACAAGCCAACAGCATGGAGCCAGCATCCAGGAATGCCTCGGAATCCAGGAATGACCTGAGGCAGGCTCAAGGCATTCAGACAAACCTCTGAAAAGGTAGGCTGTGATGAGAATAGTGACTGGTTTCAGCAACTTCTTTTGGCATAAAGGGTTAGAACAAATATGACAGGTGGGAAAACTGGGCATTTTGTATGTACTGCTGCCTGATCTTGCAGTGTATTGCGCATGAAGTGTAGAGAGAGGTTTTATGGCACACAAGGCTGGAACTTCCCCTCTTCAAACGGGAGGCCCACACCTGGGATATCTCCATTAGGTCACCCCGTGCTGGGTCAGGTTGTGCCACCACGGCTGGGAACACAGGCGGGTTAAGACCCAAAGACAAAGAATACTTTAACCGTACACAGACACACACAGACACACACAGACACAGACACAGACACACAGACACTCAGACACCCACCCACCC